>LPNX010929323.1:545245-585970 GCA_001517045.1 Pseudotsuga menziesii | reverse complement strand
CTTACACATTAATTTGTGAATATTTTTTCACTTTCTAGGTGCTTATGAGAAAGGTTTTATGACCACATTCGTTCCCCACACCACTATAGAAGTCTCTCCCTTATCATATATAAATATAATATTTGGTTCTATGTTCATAATTAATATTCTTAATTGATTATCTCTTTGTCTAGTCCTGGCTCTTAACATATTTCCCCATGTCTATAGGCCCTTAATTAATATTATGTACTTTAAAATTAGAGTAGATGGGGTGCTTCTAAATTCTTATCTCTCATAAGACTCTTTGATAAAAAAATTTCAGATGTCATTATTTTTCAAGAAACTATGGTTTCTAGGTTTATGGCTAGGGAGGTATTCTTGAAGCTTTTTCTTGAATGGGAATGTTGTATAGTGGATGTACTTGGTCTCTTAGGGGGAATTATTTTATTATGGAACCCTAATAAGAATAATTTTAGGCACTATTTGATTTGTGTAGGGATTATATTGGAGGGAAGGTTTAGAGAGATGAATTCTTAGATGAGAATTTTAAACTGATATGGGCCATATTAAAATAGACTAGATTTTTGAGGTGAGGTATTTGAAAGTGGTATGTTGAATGATCCTTATTGGATATAAAAAGGGGATTTAAACCTTATTGTGTTTTCTTATAAGGAGTGTGTTCCTATGGCCGAGGGTTAAGAGGCCATCAACATACTAGGGTTAAAAGAGAGATCCATGTAGTTCTGCAAGTAATTATAAACAAGATTCAAAGATTAGATAGGTTCATACCTTAGTGCAATCAAGGTTGATCCAAGCATCCCTTCAATCCTCCTCTTGCTCCAAGAGACCTGCAAAACAAACTTAACCTTCCTCAAACCAGATAGACTATATGAAAGGAGATTATTTTCAATGAAACATGAAACCCTAATTTGATAAAAAAACTCATATAATCATAATCAGAGATTTGATTTACAAGACAAATTGATTGGAGGAGGAAGAACATCACATCTTTATTAATCATGGAAGAAGTACAAAGATTACCTTCTCCTAAAGCTATGCACCTCACAAAACCTTGATCTAGTTCGAGTCTACTTCTCTTCTCCAATGAACTCAGCCTCCAAGATTTGCAACACAAGAATATGAAATTTAGGGAAAAGGTAGGGGGTTTTGAGAGTCCCAATTCCTCCAGAATAACAATGCAAAGTTTCAAGTCCCCTCTCATGGACCTCTCTCCCTCTCTTTATACATTTATGAAGAGATAGGGTCGAATAGGGGTTAGTTACAACTTCCCAATTCAGTTCCACAACCTCCCTAACCACCCCTAATTCGATATTTTTGATATTTTTATTATTTTTTACCACTATAGGAGGTAACCATGGGTAGAATGAAGGAAAAGTCATGAATTCATAGTGTAAAATGCAAGTTTTCTTAAGAAAAGTCGTGGTTACATAAAAACACTCATTTTTTGGGTGCTTATAGTAATTTTCAAGTTTTGGAGTCTTCTACAAAGTTGTTCATGACTTAGATAAATTTCTAACAGTCTAGAGAAGAGGTTAAATGGAGTTACAAAACTGTAGTTATGGCTCCTCCAATATAGGTGTTTTTTATGTGACTTTCATGAAGTGTCGTCATGGAAGTGTTGACATGCGACGAAATCATGGGAAAGTGATCACTAGAGGAGATGTGTCATTTTGGGGTATAACATATACCCCATAATGTATGAGTTTATAGGGAAATATGATATCCAAAATACATTATAAAAGGAAACAGTTGAGTCATGGGGAGAGTAGAGAATCCAAGATGGAAAGGCTTGAACAGAGGTACCTGGAAGAGAGATAAATGTCAGACAAAACTGATCTCTGGGACATACAAATCAATATACAAATCATAACCATAAATATATACGAGGATCCAACATGTTTATAATTGATTTAACTATCATGGTCACACAATATGCAAAAAAGGTGCCATATAAAATCTAGAGTCATGGCCACAAGTGAACAAGGTGGATCCATGCTTAATAATCGATCATAGAGACAAGAATACAAGGTGGATATATGTCTCAACAAATATCATATGCAATGTTACAAGGTCTTGTGCAACTCAGGCAATAACAAAATATGATGATGTTATTGTCGGTCCAAGGTCTTCAATCCAAACCGCCCAAAAAGTACAAATCCTAACCATGCGATTAAAGGAGCTGAAGTCGAACATGGAGGAAATTGTTTGATTACCAGTCATTTATAAGGATTGTTAGCAAACTCGAGGGAAACCGCCATTAATGAAAATGGTCCCCAAGGTACCTAGTACATTCTAACAAGTGTGAATACAAGGTCTTGGAGTCGAACACCTGAAGAATCCATCAAGTAGGAGACATTAAGGAATCCCCACTATCCGATAACGAGGGAAATTTCCACTGATGACTAAAATCCCCAAGGTACTGTCATAAACTCTAAATCTCATTCCTAGAGAAAGATGTATTGATGTCGATAAGAAGAGATCCCTTGGAAGGAAGGAATTAAGGCATCCTTCATCATCCAACATGAGGTAAGTTAGAGAATGATTGGATTTGGAACTGGAACAAAATTTTGGAGCAAGGATCGTAGAAGACATGAATGTAAGGAATTGATACCAAGGAATGGCCATCACAAAAGTTCAAGGAAACTGCAAAATGGTCAACAAAGGTTTATCGTTGAACAATGAGCATGACACAAAAGTGACTTAGGTAGTTTTTTACACAAAGAGACCAATGATGCAGCTCTGCAATACATGAGACATTGAAAGATTCCCCTTATAATTGGAAAATAGACCAGTTGGAGGAGTAAAAATTCTAAATCGGGATAAGGTAAAAAAATGAGACCCAACTTTTGATAGACTCAAAATTAGTGATTTTTTCAAGGAGACAAGACTTGCTTCCACAATGTAAAAAAATGTGAATGAACTTCCCTTCCCTCTTTCTTGTAAAGGTTTAATGAGTCCAAGAAAGAAAGCTCGGGACCTTCTTCAATTTTGATAAGGTGGAATAGACCTAAGAGGACTCTATAGTTCCAAGGAAAAAGGATTTATAATCAATAAGATCAACCTTAGAAGGAAAGAAAAAAATAATAAGGGAGATAGGGTCTGCAAGAACAAAATCAGTGTCACAGGATTTGAAATGTCCAACTTTGTCTTTTATCTGGAAAGGGGTAACAGAAGGAAGGCACAACTCAACTAGGCTATCCCAATCAAAGGAAGCAATCTGAGAGCTTGGTGGGGGTTCATCTGAAGCAAATTCGATTCCCCTTATTCAAAAGTTTCTAAAATGGAAGTGAAGAAAATATTACTAGAAGAAGATACACTCTCCAAAGGAAGAGTGGGATTTATCGAAGTTAGCATCGACTCAATCGCTTGATGGAAATCACTCTCTGAAGGGAGAGTGGGATTGACCGAAGATGGCATTGATTCAATCACTTGGTTAATATCACTCTCTGAAGGGAGAGTGGGATCGACCAAAGCTGAGATTGGTTCAACCAGTTGATAAACTAAAGGCTGAATAGGTTATTGAGAAACTTCAGACTGTTCAATAATGAGATGTCCCCGAAACAAAACTATTTGAACCTCTGCGATGGCAGGGCACTTGTGAGGAAGGTGGTCTGCATCACAAAGCCTACAATGGAACTTGAGCTTGCATTTCAAATGGTTGTTTTTCTCAATAGTGTCAACATGACTAGCAGTGGTTGACTGTTTGTCCCCATCATGACCACTAAGTGCTGGGTGACTGCCCCTAGCATGACCACCAGAGGTTGGGTGATTAAGTCCAACATGACCTACAAAGGTTGGAAGGGTTCCACTAGCGTGAACCGTAGAGGCTGAGTGGTTAGGATCAACATTATTTGCAGAGGTTGAGTGTGTACCCCATCATGACCTATAAAGGCTGGGTGTCTGGTCCTAGCATGACCTGCAGAGGCTGGGTGTTTGGGTCCAACATGACCTGCAGAGGTTGGATAACTAGATCCAACCTGAGCTGCAGAGGGTGGATAGGAGACCCCCAGCATGACCCATAGAGGCTGGGTTTGTGTATCCAATGTGACCTGTAGAGGTTGGAAGAGTGCCCCCAGCATGAAGTACAGAGGCTGGGTGACTCGACCCAACATGGCTTGCAGAGGTTGGATAGGTTCCATCAGCATGAACTACAGAGGTCGAGTAGTGAATATCAACTTGACTCTTGGAGGTTGAGTGCTTAGATCCAACATGAACCGTAGAGGTTGGATAGGTGACCTCAACATGACTTCCATAGGATGGGTGGTTAGGTTCAACTTTACCTACAGAGGTTGAATGGGTTCCCCCTTGCTTTAGATTCTTCTTCCTATTCTCCCTTCTTTTACTCCTTTTAGTTTGTCGGTTACTAGTATCATAAATTTCACCTCATGAGGTAAAAGGAGGAGGAGAGTCTGCTACAGGTGAAGGGGAAGCAATGTTTTTATTACCTTGATATAAAGTGCTTACTTGAGAAGAATTAGGAGCATTTAAGACAGTCGGAGTGGAAAACAACCAAACCGGTATCCCTAGGTTGAATCTAGGCAGATTCAAGGTGGTCATCAAAAGAACAGCAACATTCCTGGTGAGAGGAAAAGTGCAAGGATCCCCTATCATGGGGGTCCCCTGGTTAGTTTCTGCAGGGGTGTTAGCTATAGTTTTTGACTTAACCAACAACTGAGGTCAACTGGTAACCAATAATACAAAGAGCACATCGCTAAAAAAGTCTTAAGTATCAATACCAGGAAAACAAAGGATGCATTCCAAAGGAGAGTCTTGGATGATTAGGGACCAGAACTAATTGGTGAAGGCAAGAGAGTAGTTACTTGGCATCTTGTGATGAATTTTATGGGTGCAAGTGCTTGAATCACCCAACCGCCCTCCCAAATTGTCAACCAAGGTTACCTTCCAAGTCTACCCTAAGAGCAATGGAAATATCCTTCCACTGCCACTCGTGTAAGAGTCCTATATATCAAGATGCTAAGGCTACTAAAATCTCAAAGAAAGGTCGGTGGAATAATCGTAGGTCCAGCCGATGCACATGGGAAGGGTAGCTAAGCCCAAAACTCAAGTATTACTAGGCACCACATGGGTTTGGGAGGAGGTACTAGGTGAGTCCCCAAACGTGCAACAACTCTGGTGTATTCCTTACTGAGTAGAGGATGGGTATCTCCAAATGCTTAGTATCGCACGACCTCGTGCTTGACTCTTGTGTGAGAGGAGCTTTTTGGTATATTTCTCTATGAAGTTGGATTTCATAAAGATAGGATAGTATGTTTGAGTTGAAATTTTTGGGCAGTTAAGATATCCCTAACCCAAAACACTAGCTTATACTAGTGTGTGTCTTCCCTATAAACAAATAGTTGCTAATATATTTTAGATATTAAACGTTCATTTTAAAGGGGTGTTGATTAATCAAAGGTTGGTGAAGGTGAAACCAATGGTGTTTTGACTCAACAATAGAAACAAGATGAAAAAGAGAACATGAAATGAAAAAGCAAACCTACTTCTCTTTCTTTTCAAACCGAAAATTGAAAGCCATGAAAGAACAATTTATTTTTATTTTTTCAAGAACAAAGACATGTTGTGCAATTTAGACTAAAACCCTTATCTATGTGCATATAAAGAAACTATATGTTCTTTTTCACTTTTATTTTATGAATGCAAAAGAAAAACATCCTATCAAATAATGCAAGCAAGTAATATAAGTAAAGTAAATAGAAAACTACTTTATACCCCACTAACAAACCCTGGGTTGCCCCAAGGATGGATATAACCTCTCTTGGAAGGAAGGATTACAAAGGTAAACAAGAGAACAACTTTGGAATGAAGAGGTCAAGAAATAAAACTGAAACAAAAGAGGGTTAAGAAGTCCCAAGAATCAATCTAAACCTACAAACAGAGGCTACTCAACACCTTGTCCAACAAGGTCAAGACAAAGAAGGATGTGGGGGGGAAGGTAGCAAAAAAAATTCAAATACTTGAAAGATAATTAAAATATAGATAAAGAGCACCTAAAAGAGAGGACACTCACTCCCTAGAGCCATGCACATGTATAGGACCTTGAAATACCTCCCAAACAACCCTCAAACAACAAAAACCCCACTAAAATGATGAAAAACATTGTTTCATGGGCATTCACGGGTTTCTCTACTATTGGGGCACGAATGGCTCACAGGTTGACAATGTACATGGTCACAATTACATTCCAAATTCATGAGTGTTGAGTTTGGGACCTACAAATGGGTGGGAAAAATCCCAAAAAGGTCTAAAAAGGCATAGGAGGTATCCGATTAGATCTAAAGGTTTCTCCTAACTTGCAAGAAGGACATGAAACCTTAAAAAAAATTGGAACAATTACAGAGAAACCACAAACAGACAAGGCTCTTTCTAGTGGAGTCGCTTGTTCTGTTGTAGAGGAAAGTGTTCCTATGGCTGGGGATGAAGAGGCCATCAACATGCTAGGGTTGAAAGAGAGATGCATATAGTGCTGCAAGTAATTATAAACAAGATTAAGAGATCATATAGGTTCATACCTTAGTCCAATGAAGGTTGATCCAAGCAACCCTTCAATCCTCCTCTTGCTCCTCTTGCTCCAAGACCTGCAAAACAAACTTAACCTTCTTCAAACCAAATAAACTATATGAAATGAGGTTATGTTCAATGAAACATGAAACCCTAATATGATAAACAACATCATATAACCATAATCAGATATTCAATATACAAGACACATTGATTGGAAGAGGAATATAATCACATATTTACTAATCATGGAAGAAGTACAAAGATTACCTTCTCCTCAAGCTAGGAACCTCACGAAACCTTTATCTGGTTCTTTTGCTTCTCTTCTCCAAGGAACTCATCCTCCAAGCTTCGCAACACAAGGAGATGAAATCTAGGGAAAAGGTAGGGGGGGGATGAGAGTCCCAATTCCTCCAGCATAACAATGCAAAGGTTCAAGTCCCCTCTCATGGACCTCTCTCCCACTCTTTATACATTTCCGAAGAGATAGGGTCGAATAGGGGTTAGTTACAACTTCCTAATTCAGTTCCAAAACCTCCCAAACCACCCCTAATTTGAGATTTTTATTATTTTTTACCATTACAGGATGTATCCATGGGTAGAATGAATCCAAAGTCTCAAATGCATAGTGGAAAAAGAAGGTTTGCTTAAGCAAAGTTGTGGTTACATAAAAAACTCTCATTTTTAGGGTTCTTCTACACATTTCCATGATTTGGAGTCTTCTGCAAAGTTGTTCCTGACTCATATTCCTTTCCTGAACTCCGGATATGTATCCTCCAATCTAGGTATTTTTTTAATGAATTTCTATGACTTTCATGAAGTGTCATCATGGAAGTGTGGACATGCGACGAAATCATGGGAAAGTGATCACAGGAAGAGATGTGTCATTTTGGGATATAATAGAGTGTAGTGGTGATTTTAGAGTGGATCCTTTGGAAGATTATTTCAAGCATATTTTTTAAGATATGAAACTTATTGATGTCCTTCCTACCAAATTGTCTCCCACCTGTAGAAATAGTCATTTTGGTTCAAGCATGTGTGTCCCAAATATTGGACACATTTATGATTTCTAATGTCTTAGCTGGTAGTTTGGATAGATATAGATTTGGTGTGAGAATGTTAACTTATTTGATCATGTTCCTATTATGATTCAATTCGAAGTGGATCCTTGTAGAGCCAAGTATCCTTTTAAATTCAACCATAGGTGGTTGTTTGAGGAAGACTTCTCCATTTTAGTCAGGAATGAATGGAAGTATTTGTCCCTTGAAGTAGAGGGTTCAACCATGGAACAATTTATATATAAGATCAAGCCATTGAAAAGAGAGGTTATAACTTGGGAGAAGCATAATAAAATGGATATGTAGTCCAACCTTTCAAATATCGAGTAGGGGGTTACAGCCATATTTATTGTGAATGATTAATGTATCTTCACTAAATTGGACAAGGAGATGATTAGTTCTTTGGAGAATAGAAAATATAGAATTTTAAAGCTTAAGGAGGAAGCATGTAAACTTAAAAGTCATGCTTTGGCCATCTCGGGGTGATAGTAATACTTCCTCCTTTCATAAGTTTGTTGATCATAGGAGAATCATGAATACTATCTGGGAATTAAAAGGTCCAACTTGCAACCGAGCTACCTAACATAGAGACCTAGAGAAGGCTGTTGTTGGACATTTTGAGAAGTTGTATAAGGAGTCTGACATAAATTATTTGGGTTCTCAAATTAAATTTATTCAATGTTATCCCTCTTTGTTCTTTTCTAAGCATGCCCCAGGTATCTGTGCCCCTGTCTCATTGAAGGAAATTGAAAATATCTTAAATCTCTTTGCTAAATGAAAAAGTCTTTGCCTCGATGAATGTACCATTGAGTTTTTTATTCAGTTCTTTGATATTATTGTAATTGACTTATTGAATGTGGTGGAAGAGTCAAGGATCAGGGGTTTTGTCTCAAGTTCCCTTAATGCCACATTCTTAGCACTTGCTCCAAAATTTTCTAAGCATGAATCTTTCAGTGATTTTTTTTCCTACATCCATATGTAATATCGTGTATAAGGTAATTTTAATAGTTATTGCAAACAAAATTAAGGGCCTTCCTAGCCAGAGTCATTTCAAAAGAACAATTTGGATTTTTATTCAACAGATAAATACTAGATGCGATGGGTGTGGTTCAAGAGCGTTTTGATTCAATCAAATTCAATAGATTAAAAGATTTGATTCTTAAAATGGATATTGCAAAAGATTATTATATGGTTAATTGGACTTTCTTGAAACTTAGTCCTCCACCGAATTGGACTAAATTTGGAAAGAATAAATTGGATTTGGGATATGTGACTTCAACAATATTTTCATTGTTGGTAAATGGATCCCCTATAGGTTTCTCAAGTGCCACAGAGGGATTAGACATGGTTGTCTAGTGTCTCCATTGTTTTTATACTTGTGATTGAAGGTTTAAGCAG
Source organism: Pseudotsuga menziesii (assembly GCA_001517045.1). Lineage (NCBI taxonomy): Eukaryota > Viridiplantae > Streptophyta > Pinopsida > Pinales > Pinaceae > Pseudotsuga > Pseudotsuga menziesii. The sequence goes on along the minus strand of LPNX010929323.1, from coordinate 576,995 downwards.
ATTTATCTAAAGAGCAAGGAGTGAAGGCATACTAAAGGGTGTTAAAATAAATTCTTAGCATTATATCACTCACTTTCTATTTCTTGATGATGTTATAATTTTTGTTAATGGTACAATTGAGGAATGGAGAAGCTAGGAGGAGTTGTTGGATATGGTTTTCATGGCTTCCCTAGTTAGCATTTGAGTAATTTTACTTGTACCAAATTTTTGATAAAGTCATGGTATGTTCTTGTACTTCATATCATCTCTCTCTCTCTCACACACACATAACATGAAGTTTCAAATTGTTCAAATATTGTGTACTTGCATATTTGATTTCCAATGTATGTTATATTCTTGATTGAGTAGAATCCAACACCTATTTTCATGCTAATTTGACATAACACATAGTTAAATTCGTTAAGTGATTTAACACAATTTTGAGGATAAAAGTGTTAGGATATTTAGACACTTATGAGTTAGTTATGATCAACTTGGTCTAATTTGTCTTTAGGTAAATTGTGTTCCTTTAGTATGAATTTGTACTTATGTAATTCAATAGTCAAGATATGTTCTAGACATAAAGTGATCCCATGGTTCATCTTCTCCTTGATCTTAACAGATACTTTGACACATGGTTTAACCCATGATTATTCCATGATATTTATTTAAAGAGCATGGAGGGTCAAGAGCAGATGACTGATTCTAAGAAAAAAATCACATGTAAAACATTTTCACATTTCATTGATATATTGCCTCAAGTAGCTATTTGGTTGGGGTCGTGGATTGTTTCCGTCTCTAAGGGTTTTAACCATGTATAACATAGGTGTGTTGATATGTGATATGTTTGTATGATTAGTTGATTATGGTGTTTGAATTGTGTGGAAATATGTTTATTTAATAAAAAATGGTATCAAAGCAATTACGATGACCCATTCCCATTGTTTATCAAGATCCTGAACCGATATATCTACATGCATCAACTGATTTATGAATTCTTCTATTTTTTTTCCAGATGGTATGAGATAGGTGTTCCATTGTGTTTGGAGCATTATATTTAGTTGGGAACACTTTTGATTTCACTTGAAAAGGTTTTCAGTTTCCCAAGATATGGCTATTTTACCAAATCTGGAGATACACTGTTTACTTTTACATATTTGAAAAATAATTTTTCTCATATTGTTTCACTTTTAGATTGGTTTTTTATTTTATTCTTGGTTTGTTACCTTTTTGGTCTACATATGATATTTACCGAGCGTTTTGTGTGAACTCTTAGAAATAGAGCAGAATGAATTTTCTTGATTGCATATGTGTTTTTTTTTGTGCCTTGCATGAACTCAGTAAACAAAAAACAAAGATTAAACTTGCATTTTCCAAGTAATTTAACCAAGACCTAACTCCAAACTTGAGTAATTTCAGTTTGGAATTTTTTATTGTTGTTTTTGTGTATTTGTGTAAAGGCGTTTAGTTGGCCAAAACAAGGTTTTTGGGTAAGCACGCGTTTTAGAAATATTAATTTGTTAAGGTTAATTATTTTGTATTTTTTATTCCTTTTCACATGAGTTGGATACCAAGAGTCACAGTGAATAGGTAAAGTCATCAGAAGTCAAAGAGACCTCTTGAAATATGAAACCATATGCCAAATCATTGTATTAATATGTGTTTTATCTTTTTGAAAAGTATCTCACTCTTATCTTATTTCCTTTGTATTTATCTTTCACATTGTGTGTTCCGACAATGGTATCAAAGTGACTCGTTATTTTGATGATCACCTGGTCCATTCTACTACTTTTAGGTGCTTCAAATTCACTATATATGCATCCAACAACTAGCTTCATTTTATTAATAATATTATGTCAATGATATCATGATACACTTGTCTCTATATGTAAGTATTCCTGTGTGTAGTATTCTCAATGTTTATATTTATCTATCAAAATATGTCGTTATAAAAAAATTGTGTTTCAACAGGCGAGGAGGAAACCCTAATCTAACAACTACATATCAGAAGATTCTGAATCTTCGTATTGTCTCCTCTCATTTGCACGTGTTACCTAATATGAGTAATTTAACCTAATTTTCATTATCATCAATATGTTTTTATGAGTATTCACTTTAGTGCAAGCTCTATTTATTACTTTGTTCTAGTATCACATTGTAGTGTGTTATTATGGTCATATGTGTCTCATATTCTGCATGCTCTACTATTGTGTTATTGTGTTAACCCATTCCCATATTATTGTTGTTCTTATTTAGATTTTGGAGGCTTATGAGATCGAAAGGTACTATAAAACTAAGGATTCACCCTATGTGACCCTCTTCAAGAGATTTGGGATCTCCCAAGGGAGAGATGATTGTTTTTGTTGTCTAGAGAATTTTGGGTTGCATTTCATCAAGATTCCTATTCCATGGATTGGTTTTCATCCGTGGAAAGGTTTTGGTTGGTCTCTATGTCATATTTGGACAAACATGAGACAAATATCATATTTTTATTTCTTTATGAAATTCGAACTAGTTTTGAATAAAAATGGGCATTATTATTTGTTAGAGTATTGTTAATGAGTGGATGACCATCAATGAATCACTGAGTTTAATTGGAAGTGATTTGAAACTTAATAGACACTATTTATTATCGTATGCGATGTAGTGTCCAAAAGAAACACAATTGGGGTTTTGGCCATAAATTTGAATGGATAATAGTGATTTCAGACAACCATGTGACCTCACAATGGCATGGTCCTCAACAACATATCATATGCCTAGAAATGTGTCTCTATGATTGAATGGTTACTAAATTATGCTAATAGAATCTCATTGTCTGAATTTCATTATTAGTATAACTAAGAAAAATGACTACAATTGGTTCTTGTTGTTTTGAATTTTGATATTTTCCTGCCTTTTCATGCTCGTATTCTGGAGGGTATTCTATACATGGAGTGAAGAAGGTGTGAGGCTATATGTGAAGGTACTCATCCACATGTGTACCTTATATATCTACAAGAGAAACATTTGAAGGAGTCGCACGAAGAGCCACCTGAAGAATATGGTGGATACATCTGGGTATTACAACTACGAATCCAAGAGTATGGTGGGTGCGTTCTTCTCTGGTGTGTGATATATCTCATATAGTTGCACGTTGATGGACCTTTTTGTATATGATGGTATCAATTATGTGTGCAATACTGCCTTCGATTGCAGACATTCAAACTGACATTCCTATAGAATTCTCGGCTAGAGTGGAATACAAATTGACGATCTATGTATATGTTGGTATCAATTATATGTGTGATATTACCTTTTATTGTGGGAATTTGACGCGACATTCCTATAGGATTATCGATTGGAGTGGAAGAAAATCCGATGACCTTAGTATTCTTCTCATCAAATCGATGCCATTTTTCATCTCTATGTGGTCCTGTGATGCGTGGCTATCATAATTTCTCTTTAAAGGATTGTCAACATTCGGTTGCCTTCAGTTTGATCTAGATTTAGTTGGATCTAGATTTATTGTGTATAAGCTGAGTTAACTTTGACATGAAGGTGATATATTAAGTTGTGAAACATAAGAAAATTTATTCAATAGGGCTATTTACTTGCAAAAAGGGAGGCTAACTGTGGAAATTTAGTAAAAGAGAGATAGATAATGGAAATTCTTCCCCAAGGATTCAATTCTTATATTTTCATATTATGTTTGGTTTTTTGTTGGTTGGAATGCGTGTGTGTGTGTGTGTGTGTGTGAGAGAGAGAGAGAGAGAGAGAGACTATGTGATTGGAGCATACCCAACGATTTGAAGCAGAAATTATATGTTCTCCATATATTCAAGAGGTATGTGTTTAGGTGTTGTTGATCACAAATATTGATCTTCAAGAAAATTATACAAATATGCAACTTATTAACACGCTCAAATCTAAACTCAAGTGATGTGCAATTGTGATTCCAATGCACTTCATATGATGATTGGACTTCAAAGTTAATAGCTATCACCTTATTTCCAATCTCGAATTTGTACCTATAGAAGAGATTGTAGCTTCTTTGTTATTGTACTGCATTGCAAAGATTATTATTTGTAGATGTTGTTATTGCGAATATTGTGAGGAAAAAATTTGTATTGTAGTTGGTTGTCTACACTAACTTTCCAAGCCTATGTGATTGTGACACCACATTGAAGTATCATCACCAAATAACTTTGAGAGAAACCATTTATCAATATCAAATTGTAATTTGAAAACTATGATTTATGTGAGCTCACTTGTATTTTTGTACTTGTGATTGTTTTATGTGAGTGTCAAAACAAACTAGAGTTGAATTGTAATCAGGTGCACCTTCGATAGAAGTTGGCACCTTTCATTTTCTAAGTTGTATTTTTAGTTGTTGAGTCTTATTGTAAAAGGTTGGAGTCGCAAGAGATTATTTGTGTCTTTTATCAGCCATTAAATGGTTCAAATTAATGACTTAGTGGAGTTATTAAACACTTTACTTCTCTCTTCTAATGACTACATAGTCATAATCGATAAGACAACTCTCATTGATATTCTAACTTGTTTATGAGATTCATGAGACACAATTGAGTTTCTCTAGATTGAATCACAAATACAACATGATGAGATACAACAAAATAATCTACATTCTAAACCTATTCTTGTTAAGAACAATCAACAATTTGCACATAATCAAATCAGTGATGCCACTTTAGCAGTACATAATCAAATTAGTTGTGTCACTTCAACAAAAAAAGAAGATGAAGTTTTTTATACAAGTTCTGCTTTCACTTTCCAATCCCATCACCAGACCTTGACTAAATCATCCACAACAAGAATAGAGCTATTATTTGATACTACAAGGAAGTGAACTTTCACATTCTTGATTATTCAAAACCTATCTAGTTCTAAAATGCTAGATTCCTTCAGGAAATTTCATCGTCACCTACTTTGTATTTGCATTAGATTCTAAAATGCCAACATTGTCATAGACTTGGTCACATGGAAGATCATTTGTTTAATATTTGTCCTTGTAAGCATTGTGGAAAGCATACTCCTTCTTCATACAAATGCTCCATACTGAAGAAACATGCAAGAGAGAAGATTCACTATGGGTGGATATCTTCTTGGAAATGTTCGTCAACAACCAAGAAGATATATAAGTCATATAGAAGAGTTCATTCATGATTAATGACACATATTACCGTTGATATATTTTCTACTTATCACCTTGTTCTTGATAGGGGGAATTATTGTTAGTTAGAAAAAATCAAGGCAAAATAAGAAATCTTGAAGAAGAGTTAGAGCCATAGCCAAAACCTTTTGCTAATTTCTAAAGCCTCAAGTTAGAGCCACCAAGCTATATTTAGAGTTGTAGCCATAGTCAGAGTCAGAGCCATGTTCCACCTGTGAATGATTTGGTTTGTAGTATTCCTAAAATCACACATTTAGTAGAATGCGTTATACCTTTGGAATGTTCAAATAACCCTTGAGTCTTAGAGCCAAGATCCAAACTTTGTCCCCATCCTTAAACCACTATGTAGAAGAAGAATTACAACTTTTGCTAGAATTAATGAATGTTCCAAGAACCTTTGAGACCTAGAGATAAGTTATAGAGTTTGTGGTCATCCTTAAAGCACATATTTCATATCTTTGGCTAGTTAGTGGTCATCCAAAACCAACCATTTAGTATAATACATCAAATTATGCTGGTTATTTATTTATTTATTTAGAGAGAACCTTCCGCTATTTGTAGTTATCATTCTCTAGATTTAATCTCTCTACTGGGACTCATATACACCCCTTTGGAGTAACGAGGGAATGTTGGAAACATTAATCCATTAGATTTAATTATTTTTTACTTCACATGATCAGTTGGATACCAAGAGTCACACTGAATACGTAAATTCATTGATATTCCAAGATACCACTTGGAATATGAAACAAAGGTTCACATCATTGTATTAATATGCATTCTATATCTATAATATGTATCTTGTGCTTATGTTATTTCTTGAGTATTTGTTTTCCACACGATGTAATGTTTGAACAATGCTCAACAACAAAAACAATCTCCTTCATAATATTACTATATATTTTGTTTAACTCACATGGTTGAAAGTTACTTTATTAAATAAGAGGTATTGATTTCATGTCCTTATTTTATAAGTTACCGTTTGAAAATATTCATTGTAAAATTACTATTCACTTGTTTTATAAAAGTAGGTCACTTATTTAAAAAGTAACTTATTTCTAAAAGTGAGATTTTAGGAAAAGTTAGTAAAAGGGGGGAGGTAGGGGGGAGAGGGGGTAATTATTTACCACATTGCGCACCCATCACCAAATGGATCAACCTCTGCTATCCATGTTACTCCCTAGTTCAATTTTAGGTCTTTCTTTAATATGTCATAACTTTGATATATGAAGTCCGCTTTCAGTGTCATTTTTTTAGACTGCCTATTTGTTGAGATATTTTTTTCTAGCACATCGACTCCTATTATTGATTCCTTATTACCTAGATATTTTATTATGTATAGACCAAGTGATTTTTTTCTTATTATTTCCAACCACTTATCAAGGAAATATTGTATGGAGGATTTGTTATAAAGTAAAGGACTTTATCAGTTTACCTTGGAAGCATAAATTGTCCCTCTTGATGCATTGAAAATTCCAAATGGAATAGTCAAAATGATGAAGCATGTTGACTAATCAAAAAGTCCATCCCCTGTGATCTTCAATTTCACCTTCAAGGAATTGAGACCATAGATGCAACATGGAAAAAATTGGAATTTTTGTTTGGTAAACATAATGAGATTCAATCCCACCAACTTGACAACCAATTTATTGGCTTAAACCTAGTGATTTATCATGCATTATATATTTTCTATCTAAGTTCAAAACACTTATGTTATGTGCAAATTGGTGCACATACAAGACAAAGGGAACCTACTAAGGGGTTGTGCACCCTTAGTTTAGATTCAAATAAGCAAGAAATGAACTAACAAAACAAAGCAAAACTACACTAAAAAGATGGAACATACTTTACTCAAAATAACACATGCAAAGCCATTGTATAAAGAATCAAATAATGCATTTATATTCTAAAAGAAATAGTACAACACAAAGTTATCACCATAATGTATAGAAGAGGAAGATGCCTCTATAACTCTTCAAGGGAGGGTCCGTTGGTCTCCATGTGATCTCGCAACTTCCAACAACCATAATGAAGAGTCTCTCCTGTAACCAAAGTCTCAATAGAGTAACAACTACAGTGAAAGATGGAAATTATGTGTTGAATGAGGGGAATTGAGGAATTTTTGTAGGCACGATGATGGCTAAGATAATGATATAGGTTCAGGTTTTTGAGCCCTATATCCATTACCTAACTTGGTAAATTTCAAGGTTCATGCTAATATCTCCTCCTTTTCATTATAAATAAGGTTGAAACAAACGAAAATCAAGTTTAGGTCTAGGTCACACTTATTGGGGGAAAGTGTGCATTTTGGGTTACTGATTTTGAATTAAAGGGTGCAAATTAGGTCACTTATTTCAGGGAAACATGTGCAACCTCAATTTAGGTTGGTCCTTGCAAGGTTTTATTTTAATTTTTTTAATTTTTATCGCTTCCTCAAGGTCATGTGGATGGTATGAGGTGGAATGATGATGTCTGTGAATGTCGAAGCTTATGACATGGTAGGTAAAAAAATTTGGTTGTTAATATATTTCCTCTTGATGTGTGAGTTCATGATCTCATCATATGGCCAACATACATCATAGGACACTCATACTTGAAAGAGATAGGGTGACGATGACATAGAAGACATATACCACGTCGGAGGGAACTCTCCTTCCCATGGGGCTATAGGGTACCTTCCCTACAAATACAATACTCAATGTGGATGAGGTGCATATAATCTAAAATATGGAGAAGGAAGGAATCCATATGTTTGTATCAATGTTTCTATATAAAACAGGTCTAGGCCAAGAGGGGTCTTGATCAATACATGAATAACTAGTGGATACAATACATCATAAATGTCCAAGAGGGATGCGATATGGAAATACAATTAGTACATAATGACGGTCCAACCATCGCTAATCTAAATTGTGGGAATTGAAACACAGATGGATCTAGGAGCCAAGAAACTCTCACAAATTTGATATGGTTCACAAAACATGCACAAAATAGTTGAAAGGCTGAAATTTTCATACACACATGAAGTCAATAATGGATATTATTAACACTGTCCAACATTTAACTATGTATGGAACTGATATATAGTACAATAGGGAAAAATCATGAGGCCTTGGAGGCCATGTGGAAGCATACTAGATTTGACCATCAACCCCCCTAGGTGGACTAATGAGCCTCCAACTCATCCCAAATGGTTATGAATGCATGTGTGAACATGGGTGAGGCATTCTAGAATTTGTGTGGAGGTATGACAAGCATGGGTGAGCACATGGGTGAGTGGGAGTGGCTCTAGGAGAGAAAGAAATTCCCAAAACAGTGCAAAAACCACTCAAAACAAGCACTAATGCCTCAAAGGAGTCAAAATCCATGAAAAGGGGGAAGGGGAGTGCATTCCTGGTTGATTGAAATCAATGTGGAGCACCTCAACTATCATAAATTTCAACTAGGAGCACCTCAACTATCATAAATTTCAATTTCCCTAAGTCCAAACCATAAGAAATACTGCATAGAAGAAAATAAATGTGTCTAAGGTATAAGAATAAGGTACTAAGGTGGATTATCAGTTTAATACCCCCCCTTAATCCATACTAATTAATTCTTAACCAAAAATATCATGGAATCCTCGGAAACAAAGGCTCAAGTCACCTCATACAGCATAAAATTTTATTTGTCCATAGAAACAAGGTAAGGAGGACAACCACATGGGAACAAAACCTCCCCTAAAAAATGGAAATGGAGCCAAAAATATGAAAGTGAATGGTAGCCATCACCATGCATCACCCACTCCAATAATAGATATTAGATAGGTTAATGTCTTCTATGTAAAACACTTGGTGAAAATGTCATCAGTTTGCTCTGCAGATGGGCAATACCGCAAGGCTATCACCTGATCATGCACCAAGCTATGGATATAGTGCATGTGTATCTCAATGTGTTTGGTCCTATGTATTTGCATTGGATTTGTGGAAATCCTTATTGCACTTTTATTATCACACCAAATGACTTTGGGTGAATCAAATGAAAGTCCAAGTTCTCGAAGAATACCTTGCAACCACACACATTGTGTAGCAGCGTTCACTGCTCCTATGTACTTGGTCTCAGCTAAATAAGGGGATATGGTGTGTTTCTTATTTCTTGACCACCATATGGGACCTTGTGATAGCATGAATACATAACCTGAAGTGGATTTTTCTATCCATGGTATTTCCTGGTCAATCAAAATCAGTAAATCCAACTAGTTCTAGTGGAGAACTAGCAGCATAGTGCACCCTGAAGTGTCTCATTCCTTGCACATAGTGAAGGATCCTTTTGGCTTCCTTCCAATGGATCNATATATATATATATATATATATATATATATATATATATATATATATACAACACCTACAACATATGATAAATCATGTCTAGAATGAGTAAGATACAACAAACTTCTGACTAGCTGTCTATACAATGAGCTATCTACCAATGGAGAGTCACCAACTTCACCTAGTTTGATACCAGAAAGGAATGGGGACTTGTCTGCTTTACATTCAGCCATCTTAAAATTTAATTACAGGTATGAATAATACTTTTTTTGTCTGACCTTGATTCCTCTTTCATATTTCTCAATGCTAAATTAGGTCTAGAATGAGTAAGATACAACAAACTTCCGACTAGCTGTCTATACAATGAGCTATCCACCAATAGAGAGTCACCAACTTCACCTAGTTTGATACCAGAAAGGAATGGGGACTTGTCTTCCTTACATTCAGCCATATTAAACTTTAATTACAGGTATGAATCATAATTTTGTTGGCTGACCTTGATTCCTCTTTCAGATTGTTCAATTTCCAAATCAAGAAATTGCCTCAACAATCCAAGATCAGTCATTGAAAATTCATTGTGCAAAGAGGCTTTGATTGACCCAATTTCTTTGGTGAAGCTATCTGTAACCAAAATATCATCAACATAGAGTAAAATGACCTGAAATACATCACCAAAATTCTGCAAATTAACATTAAGATCATATTTTCATCTTTCAAATCCAAGTGATAGCAGAAAATTGTCCATCTTGGCGTACCAAGCCCTTGGGGATTGCTTGAGGCCATAGAGTGACTTATTTCATGCATACAAGGGAAGGATTCTCTTGGAAAAATTTAGGTTGCTGCATATATATCTCTTCTTGTAGCTCACCATGGATAAATTCACTTTTGACATCCATGTGGTGAACCTCCCAGCGCTTGCTTGCAACAATGGCTAAACATTTCCTGTTAGAGTCCATATTTGAAACCGGTGCAAATGTAATTGTATAGTCCACTCCTTGGAATTGAGAGAAGAATATGGAAACCAATATGGAATTATATTTTATATCAGAACCATCAGAAACAAATTTGTTCCTATAGATCCACTTGCATTGCACTAGCTTCCTCTTGGGAGGAAAAGGAACTAATTCCCAAGTCTCATTTTCCTATAGAGTGTTGAAATCTTCTTGCATGGATGTTTTACATATTGGGTCATAGGACACTTCCTGATATAATTTTGGATCAGATACAACCATCATGAAGCAATTCTCAGCAAGACTCAATTCATTTGAAAAATAAGCATTATGAAATTAAGATCTAGTCTTCCTAGGATGTACTGGATTGCCAGCTAAATCCTCAGCTGCTTCTATGTTTTTCTGTCCCCACTTTGGGCTTGTGGGGGAGTCATGTTTAGAAACATCATCTTCATACATATCAGAATCATAAACATGATAAATATCAGAAATTTATTCATCACTTACATCATCTTGTGGTGGAGGGGATGGGCATTCCCTTGGTGCTAGTTCAAGATCTGGAATGACCTCTTTTTCGAATTGTACACTTATTTATATGAACATATTTTGAGTTGAAGGATAAAAGAGCTTGTATCCCTTTGTATATTCATCATATCCCACCGTGATGCACTCCTTTCTTTGTGGCTGCAATTATTTTCTCTTTTTTGGAGGAATTCTATCCCAAGCCCTTGAGCCAAAAGTCTTGAAATGTGAAATATTTGGCTTGTGACCAACCCAAGCCTCATATGGTGTTTTTCCATCTACTGATTTGTGAATAGCTCTGTTTTGAATGTATGCGGCATAGTTAATGGCTTCATCCCCTAGCTTAGGAATCAAATCCTTAGCTTCAATCATACAGGTTGCCATCCCCTTGAGCACCTTGTTCTTCCTCTCCACCACACCATTTTGGTGTGGTGTGTAGGGGACTGAATTTTGCATTTGGATGCCACATTATTCACAAAGGTGCTGCAAATTATTGTTCACATACTCTTTACCATTATTAGTACAAATCACTTTGATCTTATTCCCACACTGATTCTCAACCAGATCTTTCCACACCTTGAGTGTCTCAAAGACTTCGGATTTGAGTTTGAGAAAGTAAACCCAGCAAAAGCTTGAGAAATCATCTATGAAGGTCAAAAAATACCTTGATCCTCCATATGAAGGTGTAGGGAGTGGTCGAATAAGATCTGAATGCACCAATCCAAGCACTTAAGTAGCCCTCCCTGCTTTCCTTTCTCATAGCTGCACTCTGGATGTTTGACCACCAAACAAGCAATGCATGTTCCATTGGAGGGCTTGATAGGAGGAAGGCATTCCACCCTGCCTTCTTTGCTCAATTCCTAGAGGCATGTGTAGTTCATGTGACCAAATATCTCATACCACGGCTTGCTGGTTTCATTGGCATGAGACAAGAGCGCTTTTCTTCTAGAGTAGGGAAGGAAATGGGAGAATTTGTACATCCTTGCTTGATGATCAGAAAAACCCAATGCCACTACCTTGTTGGTAGATATTTCAGCTATCTCCACTGTGTCTAGGGTAAATGTTACTCTCTTGGATTCATCGGTGTGTATCATTTGGTGTACTAACAGTATGATCACTGCCAAGTTTGGTACAAACAATACATTATTGAAATACCCATATTCTAGATCGATCCTGCCAGTCCCCTTGGATTGGATCTCTGAATCATCACCCATTCGAACAGTTGGTCCATTGTTTGAATACATGGATGTGAATAAATGTTTGATATAGGCCATGTTCCTTGATGCTCCTGAATCAATGATTAAGGATGAAGAATATGAAGATCCAACAACCAATGCATGGCACCTCTCTTTGTTGTCTGAGCCTGAACCTCCATCCTTCTTCCTTGTGCCCTCAGGGACTAGGATGTTATTCTTATCCAATAAATGCACCATCATATCTATGGTTTTCTGCATGCATGCACTCTCTGGATTCCATCCCTTATGGAGGTAGGTGCATTTGGTATTCTCCTTGTTCTTCTTATCCTTGTCCTTGTAAGGATTCGAACCCCCATCAGGAAATTTGGGCTTGTCTTGCTTCTTCTTGTCTTGTTTCCTCGAATCCTTAAATTTATTCTTACCTTTGGATGGATTCAAAACCCTTGCAGAAATATTTTAGTATTTGCTTGATTTGATGGTTCCCATCTGCACTAGCTTATCCTGCTCTTAGGTCAAAGACTCCATGAAGCTTACTAGTGATGGCATTTCCCAGTTTCGAGTTGTGAGCTTCCTTGACTGAAATGTGCTTACAAGCACAGAATACTCAGGCCCTAGCTTTGAAATAATGGACATTATGATTTGCTCTTCTTTCTTCTCTATGCCACAGTGGTTGAGCTGAAGCACCAATGACTTGTATTTGGTGAAGAAATCATAGATTCTCTCATAATGTGCTAGGGTGAAGGAGATGAGCTCATTTTTGAGCTAGTGACCCCTCATCTCACCGGTATTCTAAAACAAATATTCAAGACTCAGCCATACTTCATTTGGGGTATCTAGACTATCAACATGAAAGAGAAAGTGTCTCAAAATGATGAGACAAAGCATTCCAAATTCTTCATCAAGTTTATTGAAAAACTTCAATTTCTCTACTGTAGAATTTGGTTCGACCTTTGTTCCCATGGTGACCCTGTAGAGGCCCTTAAACATTAGCTGGATAACCATCTCTACCTTCCATTCGAATTAGTTGAATGTTTTTATCAAAACATGGGGTTGTTCCATATCTACTTGCACTAATGGTGACAATTGTTGAATCTACCTGTAATGAAAACTCACGAATCTATTTGGAGAATCCCTCTAAAAGAAAATCAAACACATTGGAATGGATTTGCAGCTCTAAATATCTTTTATACCATGTGAGAATTTAAACAAATATGTATCTAGGAGGCAAGCAACTCTCACAAATACACTATTTCACAAAACATGCACAAAATAGCCGAAAGACTGGAATTTTCATACACACATGAAGTCAATAATGGATATTATTAACACTATCAAACATGTTACTATGCCTAGAACTGATATATAGTGCAATATGGAAAAATAGTGAGGCCTTGGAGGCCATGTGGTGGCATACAAGTGTCATCACTATATTTAACACTCAACCCCCCTAGGTGGATCAATGAGCCTTCAACTCATCCCAAACGGTCATGAATGCATGTGTGAACATGGGTGAGGCATGATGGAACATGTTTGGAGGTATGAAAGGTGTGGGTGAGAACATGGGTGAGTGGGAGTGGCTCTAGGCGAGCATCAAATTCCCAAAACAATCCAAAAACCACTCAAAACAAGTACTAGCATCTCAAAGGAGTCAAAATCCTTGAAAAGGGGGGAGGGGAGCGCATGCATAGTTGAATACAATAAATGTGGGTGATTGGGTGTTAGAATGATCAACCTAGAGTGCCTCAACTATGCAAAATGATCAACTAGAAGTGCCTCAACTGTCATAAATGTCAATTTCCCTAAGTCTAAACCATAGGAAATATTGCATATAAGCAAATAAATGTGTAAAAGGTCTAATACTAAGGTACTAAGGTGTATTATTGGTCTAACATAAAGGAATGAATTCAATAAAATGACATTCCAATGGAATATTGAATCATAATAAATGATGCTCTGCTAAAACTAAAGGGGCCCAAGATATATAAGTTGGCGGATATAGAAAAGTCTCTCCTTAGGCGACACAAATAACTGAATACATGAATAAAAAAGGTATAGTAAACTAAATTTGGAACTGGATACCATAGGAAGCATATGTCTGGAGGGATTCCAATGATGCCAACAGATCCTAGATATCATTAGAAGCATTTGGATGAAGGAATTCCAAAAAGACTCAACATAGGACTAAATTCAAGGATATCATGTAGGTTCTTCTACCAAATAATGAGAGAACCATAAACATGCACTAATATAAACATTGTGATGATGAGATGAATTCGAGAACATGAGAAACAACCAAGCTAAAGGGCATTGAGGTCTCCCCTTGGTCATTCCAAGGGACTCATCAATCATGGTTATGAGGCTAGGGTACAAGGTACCTCTAGGTCTATCCTCTAGAATGGATGTGTTGATGTTGAAAAAGGGAGACCTTTTACCAACAAGGAAATGTTGTTTCCTTAAAGGGAGCATGAGGGAAACGCCCAAGAGTGGATAGATATGGACAAATGATTGAGACATTGTATGGAGATATGAGGTTAAATGAGTAGGAGATTCAAACTTCCTTTTTCAGATTATTAAGGCATGGCTGACCTGGAAGCATGTGTGGGACTCTTTATGAAATCATGGAAGAGACACGACTAGGGTATCAGGGAACATAAGTACATTGGTGGGATTCATAGATTGAGTGTAGGGGACTACTAATGTTGACAGAATGGGAGCATGATGTTATTATGACTATATGGGTGACATAATAGAATACTTTGAACATAAGTGACCAGGGGTGCTCTATAAAAAGAGACTATACACTATTTGCAGGAGTGTTGAGGAGAACTATTTTATAAATGGTTTCTCCAATGTATGGGAACTAAAGAGGGAGTAGTAGGAAGTAATACAATATCATGGATTCCGAAATATGTGGAAATTTGAGAAAAAAGGGTGCTAAAAAGAACCATTATATAATGGTTACTGAGGCGGATGACCGACTTAGCAAGATAAGAAGAAATGACAAGGAGATAAGTGTCTGAATGACCAAATGAATCCAATGAGTAGGTGATAGAAGATGGAGATGATGGAGGGAGATGACACTTATGGAAATATCCTTACAGAATGATGAATATTGGAAAAATTAGGTGTGTTGTGCAGTATAGATGGAGTGGTTGGCTCATAGTTGCAATGTGGAACATTAAAATTCCCTAAAGGCCATAAATCTAGGAGTCAATGGGTACGCCAATGAGTGATGATGAAAAAATAATATGTGGCTAAGTTCAGTATTCAAAACTAGATGGAATCCTAACCCTATGGGAAAAGTAGCAACATGGGTGCTGAATGGAAAGGCCCAACTATAAGATGGTACCCATCTGAGGGAGGTTCTGTTGTTGAGTAAGGAAAAATGAAAGTGTGACAGGGTTAGGCCAGTTACTTAGAAACAAGGGTTCTACAGTCATAAGAAAGATGAAAAGGTTGATGCACATAATGTTCTATAGAGGGGAATCACCTATATGTCAGTTTAAGAAAGTATACTTGTAGGGAGCAGTTGTAGGCTAAAATGAAAGGATCTTGTATCAACTTGATCTTGTATAAATGGAAACGATACGCAATCATAAAAGTGAATCTAGAAATCAAACCAAATATACAAGTAACATGTGATCTCAGCAAGTGTTCGAGATCATATATGTACGGATGAGATTAGGCAAGGCTAAGGGCCTTCCCCCATGTTGTGGGCATGGAGTTTTTGACTATGGGTCACATATGGTTTGGATTGAGCTATGGGATCATGAAAATACATAATTAGATGTGACAAAGTATTTGGTCCTTCCTCCTATCCTATAATCAATATAATTGATAATGTCCCCTATACCAAAGGTGTTGATATGAAGTGGATACCACCCTAGAGAGGAATCGACAAGGCATCAACTAGTATCTAGAGAGGGTGGTTACCATGAGGTGAAAAACCATGGTGGCACAAAAAATATGTGAAATGATGACAGGGAATGCCCCTTTCTAGGGGAATTCCCTCTGCAAGGGGAAAACCCCTAATGGGGGCGTCCTATACAATGCACTAGTATGTATTGATAACAAAAAAAACATTGTGTTGAGTCTTTTGGGCGTTTTTCTCATGGAAGCACTGGTGCTACACATTATTGACAATGGACTAGTGACAATGCTTTTTTTAATATATTATTTATGAAAAATTGACATATTTCTTATAATACTATATATAAATTGAATTTTGATTTTTTCTTTTGGATATGATATTTGGATTAATTTCTTATATCATCATATTTCACACCTCTTCACTATAATATTTAATCAATGATGTAATATTTTACAATGGCATTGGAGAATGCAATAGAATTAAAAACTTATTTTATTATATATGGATAAGAATCTCTTTCACATACAATGTGGGACAACATAAAAATCCATGATAAAAAAATGTCAATATGTAATTGTTACACTTATTGGTAACCCATTGTCTTTTAATTGGGACAGGATGTCCATTACATTATACAAAATGTCTCATTTTCACATATTTTGTTTTGCAGAAGACACAACAACTTGTATTAACATTTGATTATATTGATCATCATTCTTGGATATAATTGTTTCTAGTGATCAAGCTATTTGCATGACTACAAAGACTATGTTTTTGAGTCTCAAAGAGGTCTTAGAAATGTTTAGAATCAGAAAAATCCTGTTTTGTTTTTGGGTTCCCAAAATATCCCAAGGAAATGGTGAAGGATCAACCTCCCCTTCAAGTCTTGGTTGTCTACAACGATACCCATGGGTATAAATTGGGAAAACCAATGCCAGCAGCGTTTCCAAGAAGATACAAAATCCCAGAGCACTCAACACCGCACTTGCAAACCACTTTTTCTTCTTCAGCATGTTAGATTTTTATCATTTAAGTAATATGATCTTAGGATCTTATCTGAGAGAATAACATGTACATCAATAATCACAAGAGACAAGAGACACACATAATTTTCCTTGGGGAAACCATAAAGGAGAAAACCCCGCAACTTCCTCAGAGATAGAATGAGCACCAATGTTAACAGTAAAACCCAAAGACAGAAAAGATGATCTCCAATAGTTGTTCTCTCTCACTTGTACCAACGCTTCCTCTCTCACTCATGCGCCCTAGTTGAGTGAGTGTATATGTAAAATATAGAGGCTCACTCTCTATTTATACTAATTTCTGACTTGACAATTACTTACTAGAGCCGACATCTCTAGGAGAGTCTAATAACCCTAGTGCCCCTCAACTGTGGGGACTTTTCCATCCAATCAATAAGGAGGGTTAACCTTAACTCAATTGTGGGGACTATTGCCTTGGCTTACAATGGAGGTTTAACCTCAATGACTTTACATGAATTTATTATATCAATGAATCTCCTAATAGGAACATTGAGGTACAATGAAATACAAATGATTCTACCAATAGGAACATCGGGGTACAATATAATATATACAAGTGAATACATTATGAAGTTACAAATACATCAACACTCCCTCTTAACTAGGAAGGTATTCTCTTGACACAATTCATCAGCACAAGTCTTCTTCTCTGGATCATCATCAAAGCTGGATCATCACTAGATCATCATCAAAGCTGGATCATCACTAGATCATCATTGAAAGTGGATTATCACTGGATCATCATCAAAGTTGGATCATCACTAGATCATCATCATCATCACTTCTTTCGCTATCTTGATCAACTTGTGCTATCTCTCAATTATTATCGTCATAGGAAGTTCTACAGAGCCATCCATTTTTCATGTTGGTTGTAGGCCTAGCCTCCATGTAGGTATTCATATTATTCAACACTTATATTTGATCCAATCAGAAAGGCCCGCCCAACACTTATATCTAACCATGGGAGGAACACATCCACCACCATGTTAGAAAGGCACACCCAACACTCACACCTGACCATGGGAGGAACACATCCACCACCATGAAAAAAAGGCCCAGCACTCACATCTGACCATGGGAGGCCCAGCTTGCCACCATGTTAGAAAGACCCAGCACTTATATCCAACCATGGGAGGAACACATCCCGCAATCATGTTGGAAAGGCTCAGCACTTATATCCAACCATGGGGGCAACACATCCCACAACCATGCTGGAAAGGCTCAACACTTATATTTGACCATAGGAGGAACACATCCCGCAACCATGTTAGAAGGGATCTACACTTACATCTAACCATGGGAGGAACACATCCCTCAACCATGTCAGAAGGGCTTTGCACTTACATCTGACCATGGGAGGAACACATCCCACAACCATGTCAGAAGGGTTCTACACTTACATATGACCATGAGAGGAACACATCCCACAACCATGTCAGAAGGTCTCTACACTTACATCTGACCATGGGAGGAACCAATCCTACCACCATGTTAGAAAGGCACATGGACTCATCACTTCCCCTTGGAAGGAACCTTGATCTGGAGAACACCAAGCTTTTCCCTGAAGTACTCAAAATTCACTCTGGCCATTTCTAGCATAGAATCACATCAAGGCTGATTACATCCAAGGATAACCTGTGAGATTTTCCAGGACCTATTACATTTGAGGAAAACCTATAGGACCATTTACATCTGAGCAACCTACGATATTCACCAAGATTTTATGCTTAGACCACCTGTCTCATCGGCTATGCTAGAACTCCCTCTTTCGAGAGATATTAATTTGGATCACAAAATGGAGCTTCACTTCTCCTCTCTCAGCTATACTCAACGCCATGCAGGACTGCGTCCTACTAAACCAAGAGATTACACCTAATCTCATACTGAAGTAGCACCCCAAAGTTCTCTTCCTATTAATGGCACTACCTTCCCAATACAAATTCACATAACCCTCTAGGTTAATGTTCTAATTCACCTCATACTAGAGCCCATAATCAACTGTACCCTTTAGGTACCTCATTGCATGCTTTGCAACCATCAGGTGAACATGTATTGGATCTGTTAGGAACTGGCTCAATGTGTTCACAACAAAGCAAATATCTGGTCTCATATATGTCAGGTACATCAAGGAACAAATCATCTAATGATACATCATGGCATCAACCGACTCTGATGAAGCATCACTCAATAGCTTCAGGTTCGATGCCATAGGTGTTGTCATGGCCTTGCAGTCCATCATCCTAAACCTCTTCAAGATATCCATTGCATACTTCCCTTGTCCACGGAAGATTCCATCTGCACTCTACGACACCTCCATGCCTAGAAAGTAGTGCATCATCCCCAAGTCCTTCATCTCGAACTTGGCAGCAAGTCTCCTTCTTGCAAATTTAATGAGATCCTATTTTCTGTCAGGAACAATTCATCAACATATAACATGAGCATCACTGGTCTTCCACCTTCAACCTTGAAGTAAAGGTTCGAATCCACTTTACTCTCAGTAAATCCTAGAGCCATCAGTAAGCTGTCCATCCTGTCATACCATGTCGAACTTCAGGTCCTTCTGTAGTCACTCCCTCTGAAGCAGAGCAGCATTCTCCCTCTGTATTTTGTACTCTATGCATTGAAACATTCTATACTAAAGTGACAAGTAGCTTCCTCTGCTACTAATATTCTATGCATCCATCTAGGGTCACTGGATACCAAGATCCTCTATCTTGAAAATGTTCTTCTCGCACCCATCTGTGAGCTTGTCATCCTCTATAGGATTTCATATTCAACCTTGTAGCAAAGGTTAAGTTCTTCATCACTGTAGGTGATCTTCAAGCTCCTCATGTATGTGTTATCCCATGGGTGTCTTTTGAGCTCATATAAGGCCTTGTTTAATTTGCACACATGAGTCTGCTTGTCATCTGTCTTAAATTCTAGTGGCTACAAATGTCTCTTCGTAGTATATGCCTTCTTTCCATGAGAAGCCTCATTCTACTAATCTTTCCTTGTATCCCACGATGTTTCCATCTACTGCATGCTGGATCTTCTAGATCCATATGGAAGACATTACGGACTTCCCTTCAGGTCTCGATACTACATCCTAGACATCATTCTTCTTGAATTGGTATTCTCCTTCCCTTTCTTCTTGGCTACTTTTGCATACCTAGAAGGCTATGCATCAATGATGTTGCTCAACAGTGTCACATAACTAGAGTGTCTTTGAGGCCTCTTTCTTTCTTTGAAATTATCGTCATAGTATTCTTCATATTGGATTCTTTCTTGAACTGTCGTCACTTGTTCTTTGGAACAAGTCTCATCCTTCTTTTCTTGTAGGTGATTGTACACGATCTTTCCTACAAGTCAAATGCACCAGTTGTATGGTTAGAAACATTTCATAAGGCATATTCACAATGAAAATTATTATGCATAAAGATATAATCATGCAACAATTTTAGNATCTCACGAAAACTTTCTAGATGCCTTCCATCTCTACCAAGACATCATTGAGATTGTGCACTAATCCAATATGTCAGCAAAGAGGTTTCATTCTAGATAAGTAGTATTGGAGAGTTGTAT
The DNA here is from genome assembly GCA_001517045.1 of Pseudotsuga menziesii. Lineage (NCBI taxonomy): Eukaryota > Viridiplantae > Streptophyta > Pinopsida > Pinales > Pinaceae > Pseudotsuga > Pseudotsuga menziesii. The sequence goes on along the minus strand of LPNX010929323.1, from coordinate 556,390 downwards.
AGCACCATGAGATACTTACCCATCACATACATATTAGTAGTATACTATAATTAATGCAAACATTCTATCATGCATAATACATCAAATAAATATAAACAAATGCATAAAAAAAACAATATCATGAAATGACAATTGAATACTTATCTTTGTTTGTTTCGTGGGTAGACTCCTTCTTTTAGCTTCGTCATATTATTCATTCATAACATCATCATTTATTATCCAAATTATCAAGATGGCTAAGAGGCTCTTCAAGAATTGAGTTCTTCATATTCCTCATCACTTGAGGGATCTTCTTTGAATCGTGAGTGCTTCGGATATTCAGTTTCTCCCATATTCTCTTCTCTTATTATCGGTCGAGCTTCATCTTGTGTGTGTTCTTCCTAGAGTCTACTGAAATTAATCCCTTCCTTCTGACACACATTCCTTGAATGAATGGATCCCGTGATCCTGGCAGGACATTCAAGGTGGTTATAATAGTATCTTATTCTTCTTCGACTGCTTCATCATAGCATCGAACACTTCCTTTTGGTGTCTTCAAGGATGACACAAGAGGGATGAGATGATATTTAATAGAACATGCAATGATTCTCTTGGCTTTGGCCTTAGCCTCATCTCCCTCTGTCTCCTAGACCTTTCTTACTAAAACACTGATCCAAGTCAATTTCTTGAAGGATCACGAAGTTCCTACACTTCATCCGATTTATATTATTTTCTTCAAATAGCTTGGTCAAGGAATAAAACATATCATTAGGTGTCTTAAGGGAATACACTTGTGGTATAAGGTGATCCTTGATTGAATCAACAATGATCTTCTTGACCTTGACCAAGTTCTTCTTGTGTAAGGCTTTTAGCCTCATCTCCCTCTGGAACTGGAACCTCTCCACTTATGTAGGTGTCTAATGCATTTTCTTCAAGAACCAGTGAAATCCTATACTTCCATGCTTGGAAGTTGTCAAATTCACCAATATTGTCATCAAGTTGGTGTGATATGTCATTTGAAAATGATAACCTCAAATGTAAATAACAAAAGATTAGATCTTACCGATTTGAAGTGTCTGTCTCGGTTCCTTATCTGGCTGATCTAGGGTTTGTCAAAGAAACCATAATTTTCAAAACTTGGAATATTTCACATATGATTGGATAGAAAAATGTGCCTCTTCAAGGAGAGCTATCCAATGTACTCCTTTTTTCTGAAAACAATGGAGGGAAGCTCCCGGAACATGAAGCCATATTTTTTCAATTTCCTCTACATAAATGCCTGATATTGTTTCTATGGTATCTCTGAAATTACTGCTCCTTTGTGTCTGAAATTTCATACTATGGTAACCTCGTCTATCCTATTTCCAACACCAAGACTTGACCAGAATTTTTTTCACCAATTCATACTTATGAGAGTTTTCCCAAGGTGACTTATTTTAGGACTATTCAGCATATCAAACTTGTATGGACTCCCACATGTCACTGTTTCACCTTCGGGTTCTGAAAGTTTTACCATAGAAGGTAAATTCCGTTCCCTATCTGGAACATCTTGATAAATTTAATTTGGAACTTCGTAGCCCAAGATATAGTAATTCTCCCTAGGTGTCCTGTCTAGGGATGAATCCTGGAAGAGGCTGGAACTCTGATTTGGAGGGATCATATCTCCCATAATATAGCGAACTTGAGGCTAAAAGTTTTACACAGGGTGCATTAGGATTTTATCTTCATCCTGTCAAAATTTTGGTCCATGATCCTTCTTCAATCCTGAGATATAGTGAATGTACCAAAACTACCAGTTTTAGTATTTTAGGGTTTTTCAGGCTCAGGGTCAAATTAGGGTTTTACTTTCCCAGAGTTTTACCCATCAAAAAATCTCAACCTTGGTCTCTATATTTCGATTTAGAGGAGGAGATAAATCCTATACTGGGCTCACTCAAAAATTCTACTTCTGTGAAAAGCCCTAATTTCCCGATGCAGAAATTGAAAATGCCCGGAATCAGCTTTGACAGAAAGAGGCACTCTTCAATGGAGAGTTAGCCTAGCCTCCTTTTGCGGATGGATTGTGGAGAGAAACCCACAAACTAAGAATCCATATCTTTTGCAGCTGCACAATGTCTTCTTCTCAAGTTAGCTCTGATACCATGTTAGATTTATCATTTAAGTAATATGATCTTAGGATCTTATCTGAGAGAATAACATGCACATCAATAATCACAAGAGACAAGAGACACAAAGAAGTTTCCTCAGGGAAACCATAAAGGAGAAAAACCTGCAACTTCCTCAGAGATAGAATGAGCACCAATGGAAACAGTAAAACCCAAAGACAAAAAATATGATCTCCAACAGTTGTTCTCTCTCACTTGTGCTAGCACTTCCTCTCTCACTCATGCACCCCAGTTGAGTATGTGAATATGTAAAATAGAGAGGCTCACTATCTATTTATACTAATTTCTGACTTGAAAATTACTTACCAGGGCCGACATCTCTAGGAGAGTATAATAACCCTAGCACCCCTCAACTATGGGGAATTTTACCTCCGATCAACAAGGAGGGTTAACCTTAACTCAATTGTGGGGACTATTGCCTTGAATTACTACAGAGGGTTAACCTCAATGACTTTACATGACTTTATTATATCAAAGACTCTCCCGATAGGAACATTGGGGTGCAATGAAATACAAATGATTCTCCCGATAGGAAGATTGAGGTACAATATAAGATATACAAGTGAATACATTTTAAAGTTACAAATACATCAACACAACAGCCTCCTGAAATCCTTCAATTCCATATCCAATTTAAAAGAATCCATCCACATTTTTAATTACAGATCCCAATTGACAAATAATTGTGTTTTTCCTAATGTCTTGTTCTTGACATAGGTCCCGATTGGTTGAGAATCTGTTGTCTGACTACAGAATAGACGCGTGTTTTTCACCAAAAAAATGTTTTATTTTTTTCAAACATGTCTTTCCCACTAATAGCAACGTGACAAATGGAAAAATCCAATTTTTGACTCCACTTGGGTTCTCTACTACCTGTTTTATGTTGGTCATTTTTTACCTGTAATTTGTTGGTCTTTTTTGTCTGTAAATCGAATCTTTTAAGCCTGGTTTCTCTATAGGCCTTTGAGCTTCTTAAAGGATGAAAAATGGCATTCAATGAGGTCCATCCTCCATCAAAATCAACATAATGTAAATATTCTTTTGAATTTTTCTAGATAAGAAATCCATTAACCCCAAATTTGGAAACATGGATAGAGAGCATTACTCCTTTTCAATTGGTCTGTGGAACAAGATGAAATTGTAGACTGGAAAACAATTACACAGCAAAATAATTTTGATCAGTGATCAAAACTTCTGATTTTGTTCGGTAGCAAACATAACTGTCATAAAATTGCATCATTGGGCACTATTGCTATCTGTTGAAAGTTAAAATGGTTCAGAGGAGCTTAATACAAAAAGGATGGGATTATTTTGTTAGAGATGTTCCATCTTATGTTAAGTCACTTCAAATCATGCAGCTGACTCTACCCCTAATGACATGACTGAGGAACTTCCCACAACTTCCCTGAAAGCCTCTGACACAACTTTGAGTTCTAACTGTTGTAGTTGATGGACTACATAAGACATGTGTGGCCTCATCGAAGGAACATGTTGTGTACATGTGTAAACAAGCTCAACCACTTTTTGAATTTGTCCTGGATTGGGAATGTTAGTAATGATGGGTCTAATAATTTTGTATATCGATGGGATTGAACAAGGGGTGTATCCCATTCAAATATACCATGCCACTCAATTCATTCCCTTGTTTGAGCAGGCTTGCGTCCACTTATAAGTTCAAGCAGCAAAAATCCAAAGCTGTAGACATCACTTTTAGTTGTGAGTTCATTTTGGTAAGAAAATTCAGGAGCGAGATATCCATGAGTGCCAGCCATTTTTTTCCTCTCATGCAAGCCCTCTCATGGAACAAATTTGGATAGGCCCACACCCAGTATGTGTTCCCCAAACTCTTCATCTAAGAGCACATTGTTGGCCCAAATATCTCTGTGTAGTAGATGAGGTTTGACTTTGTCATGTAGAAATCTATTCAAAAAATATCATAGAAGTTTAGAACAAATAAATTAATTATGTATCCTACATAACAAACCAACATGAACATTTCTGCATCTTTCTATTCACTGTAGTAACAAGAGGAGTCTGGTCACAATTATTCATATTGATAATGGTAGAAAACTACATCAAAAAGTTAAAAACATAGTTCAAGTCAACAACTTACATTAGACTATCATCAAATATAAGAAGAACAAACGTAATGAATATTGTATGCAATAGAAGAAACAATCCTGAAAAGGCATAAAAGATGGACGCTAGAAGCCACATGTCCTCACTACAGAATTGTACTCATTAATGGTTGACCAGATAGCTCTTATTTTCGATGATATGATTTTAAGAATTCAAAATGTTGGTTTTCTTTACCCTACTATTATTGAACTTTTTCATGTTGCTTGGTTGCCATGTTTCCACTGGCATGGTGTACTTCTGCTGGTTCTATTTTGGAGTATAAATCCCAATATGAAGCTACAAAAGAACCCTACATCAAATTGATAATAATTTTAGTCTCCTTCCACCTCAATATTTAGAGATTTGCATTTTAGTTTTTGTATCCCTCTCAGTGCCTAATAGATCTAAAGTTAAGATGGATCTATGTTGGTTATGATATAGCTGTATCATTTGAAACATTTAGTGTAATTTGTACCTTTTTTTCATCAAGGAAATCCTTGCAGGGAACCCAAGGGATGTTTTCCCACTTTTGGGATGTTTGCTCCTTAACCAAGGAGATTCAAATTGGGCACCTGCTGGCATGGGACTAGCTAAATGCCCAATAACATACATTGGTGACCACTAAGAACTAGATGGCCATTACTTTGGTGAATACCCTTTGTGAAAGATTGGGTCCAATTTCATAATGTTCAATGAATAAAAAATACACTATTTCTCAAAAGAAAAGGTAGTTATTAATATGAAAATTTACAATCTTCGTATGAAACATTTCAATGATAACTCTTTACAAAGCACATAGATGATATTGCATATTATAAGTATCATTCATTCTTGACACTAGACTGGTCTTTGACTCTGTTGGTTTTTTTTGTGAAAACATGCCAGAGAAACACACACATTGAGTGTTTTTTTTTCTTAATTAGACAACTCACTGATTTTGAGTGGAAGAGACAACATAAGTTGCATTTGTGATCTTACCTTTAATTTAAGGAGGGGGGTGCAAAAACCTGACACCATGGCACATTTTATATAAATAAGATATTCCTATTTTTGGGATGGTGTAGCCAACAAGTAAAATGTAAGGGGTATACATTAAAATATAACATCTAGTATTAGATTCACCAAAAGTTGAAGATTACTAGTCAAATTTGATAACAATTTATCAAGAGATTCACTCTTCCTGATTATGATACATTATATTTTGCAGGTTTGCATGGAGGTGAACACAACCTACTAGTCTTGTGCAAATTAAGTCATTCTTTTTATGGATTACCAATCTGGAGACACACAAGTAATTGGTAAGGGAACCACACAAGGTCTTATTACATATGTTACTTTTACTATTTAAAAATTATTTGTGCCTAAGAATATACACACGTATTTAGTTGCTTGTAAGTATTGTGCTTAATAACTATTTTGAAGCAAGTTAGTTATTGTTCAACAGACATTCATCTTATTAGTAATCTAGTGGTTGTGTAATTCTTTTCAATACACAATATTTATTCAATTGCATTAACATGGCGATCTGAACAAGCATACATGCTTTGTATTTTCATCTTTACTTATATACAAGGTTTATATGGCTTAAACTGCAGAATGAAAAACATTAATAGGTATACCTATTAGGCATAAAAGAAGCTGCAATCTCTCACTGTATATACCTTCAAATCCGCATGTTTGTTGTGTTTAGGAAAAACTAAATGGCCACCGTAAGTTTTTAAAATAGTTTTTTAAAATATTTTTCTTCAAATCAATTCAAAATTTTGTTTTATTTAATGTATGTTATATTCTTAATTTGGTAGTTGTTGATGGTCGTTTTCCATCTAGAAAATGATTATGTTTTGATCCCACACATAATTAAAATTTAAAATCTAACAAAAGTTACATTCAGGGTATTATCAAATCTGTATTTGTTTTGAAGGTATTAAAACATTGCTTTTAGAACTCATGTAAAAATAGTGCTTTTAAAACATTGCCAAATTGAAAAGGGACACTAATCTTGATCTCTTATTGCCCTAGGGTTAAGGACTAAAACCCTTTTCTTCTTAAATTTGATCAAAACTCTATTGTACATATTTCAAAAATACGAAAAAAAATATTTGGAAAAACCCTAAAAATGTAGAAATCATATTTCAAAAAATATCGTGAATTTTGGAATTGTGCTCCATTGGAAACGTGTGCCCTAGTAGGCGTCTTGGTGAATTCCCAAGGGTGCATTTTTCCTATGGTTTTATTGGAAAATATGCCATGTTTTGTGTTATCTAGGGCGGTTTTTAGATTTGGTATAATAGATACAAAAGGTACATCAGTCAAATATGCAAGCTTTGAAAATCTAAAAAAGCAAGGAAAAGGGCTAGGATTGACCCTTGGGGGGTTGAACATTTGTTGGAAATTTTTAGGCGGGTCCACCATCTATTTTTAGGCCTCATAAGGGCTTAAACCATACCTATTTATTTATTTCCAGATCTAATTTATTAATTTAGTGGCTTCTCTTACCCTCTTGAGGTATGTCCTTACCCTAATCCTCAGGGTACATCTTATATGGTAAGTTGGTATTGTTTTGGATGTTTTTCATCTATTTCTGAAGTGCTATAGACTGCTTTAATTTCATAATAGAAGTAAGATATTGTGGTTATATATTCCAGAATTGATTATAAAGTACTTACTCCTACCTCCTGCTAGTGTCATATATATGCTTTGTTGTTTTTATTCCATAAGGCACTAGTCTTAGCCAAGAGATTTAAGATCCTCAATTGATCTCATTTGTCCACTTGTATTTGGTAGGCACTAGTCACAACTTTTATGTCCCTATAAAATATCAATTCATCTTTATTTTATTGTATTAATAGATCCGAAATTTTCTGTAACTTACATGCATTGAAACCAGCTCTAGAATAGTAAATTCTATGGTAGATTCATGATTGGAAATCACCTTTATAAATTTGTTCTGATTCATTACTAAAGCTTGCTTTAAAAATAGAATTAAAGGTGTCATTTGAAGGATGATTTCTTGGGTTGAAAGTTTCAGATTAATAAGTGATTGACGTTTCTAGATCTAACCTATGTTTTAGCCTCATGTGTACCTCATAGAACATCTATTTAAAGGTTAAGGTTCTTTGTCATCACAAACCTTAATCATTGGTTGGAAAAAATGATATTATTTGCAAATTTATAACATAATTTCATTTATTGTCTTGGATTTGGAATTTGAGGGAATTTCATATACATTAATCTATATTCAACCCCTTATTCTGGAATCTGCATTACTAAAGATCATCAAAAACATATCTGAACTTTAGCATTTAATATCAACTCAGTTTACTGCAAGAATTTACTCATAGTTGATCTAGCAACCTAAGTCAAGTCATTCTGAAATTTCATCTATCTTTAAAACTTAGTTTCTCTCAGGGAAGTGCCTCATGTGTTGGATTATCCAACCTAAAGTGAGGGAAGTATTTGCTTAGGTGACACTAGCAACTCTTCTGAGTTACACTTCATCTTAGAAACTTGTGTATTTTCACTAAAGGGTTCTAGTTTGTGTGATAATAGATCCAAAATGATATCTCATCTACTTTATTGTATTTTGCTGTTGTCTTGGTCAAAGATGAGCACTCTCCTATGGTTATGTATATATATGTATGTGTGTATAAAATGTGCACTATTCTGACAATTCTCTTCTTGGATTTGCATACTTTCCTCTTGTGTTTACTTGTATGTGGGTATATTTTCTATTGTCATTACTAGGATCATATCAATGTACCCATTACACCTATCTATCTCACCTACACCATATTTCACTATATCATTTTTAATATCTGGATATGGTAATGGTGGTTTGACCGCCTAACTACCCTTGCCACTAATTTTTTTTTATTGACATTATTACTAACTTGGTCACTTATTTAATAATGACATTAGTATTGAATATTGTTGTTTGCTCCTAAAAAATTGTTGCATAACTATATGAAAATGTTGATAATAAACACATTTAAATCCAACTATATTGGCAGCCAACTTGAATGTCATGAAGCCTAGGTGGTTGATCTCTAGAGAAATGGATATTCAAGAGGCTTGTGAGCCTTTGATTCCATGTTGAAGGGTATGAACATTGGATTAGTTATTAAACTGCAAAGATAATCCCAAAGGTTAACACAGGTGCATCGTAAGCTAATTTCGAAGTCCTATAGCTGATTTCACTTCTTCCACAACTCTGGGTTGTTGTTTGGAAATTGGCTGATTTGCAAAAGCACTTTAAAAAAAATCTCAAATTACACAATTTGAATTGAATGACGATTTAAAATTGTAGGACCAGATTTTTCATAAATGGTCATTTTCCTTATTCATTTTCATTTCAAGGATTTGTCTAGATAGTGGGAAATAGGTTGACATTTTATGTTGTCATGAATGAATAATGATTTCATTTTGCAGACAACGTGTTGTACAAGTATATGCATGAGGAGTTCGTACCCTTGATGGTGGATACAAGACACAGGAATTATGTATTAAAGTTCCAAATGCTGATACAAGTTCAAGTTTCGATAATGCAGTGGTATCGACTGTGTCTATTGTGGATCCTTATGTGTTATTGATGATGAATGATGGAAGTATTCGACTCATTGTTGGAGGTTAGCATTTTTTCTATTTGGTGCATGGTGTCCTCACTCATCATGAAGATTAAAATGCAGTACCAAGTATTGTATGAAGTGTGTTGTTATCAAAAGTATTGGTTGTTTTCTTATTTGGTTACCCGTAAGTTCAAATTTAGTGTAACGAGTGAATGTTTTTCAGCAAATAGTTGACATATCTTTAATTTTTAAATTTGTTCTTTTAGAACACACTTCCGTTTGGATTATACAAAATAAATATTCTTACAAAAGTTTCCCTTTAAACATATTAAATATCTAGTAATATCATTGAGATGAAAAATCACTTATCGCAATCTAAATTGTTCACAAGAGTTGTTCACTTGTAAATGCTATGAACATAGTTTCTAGCAATGAATTGACTTACCGGTCTTGTGTTCATCATCCTCCAAAGCATTTATTGATAACAGGGATGCTAGTATGTGGCAGTTCTTCTGGCTAGTAACCAACTTGAAGTGATTGGTTTCAGTGGTTGGATTCACTAGTATGGAATGATGACAACTCTTGCATTGAATTGTTTTATGCATTAAATACTCTTAGTAAAGTAGTGTCCAGTGATAGATGGGTGCTATATAATATATATGTGTTATGGAAAGTACTGATATTTATAGGTATATCAAGGTGTATTTTAATTTTAAGAAATTTTGTCAAACCTTAATTGTAGTGGTCTTCTAAAAAACACAAATTTTCTGGATTATCAAACATTTATTTTCTAGAACTGCTTACCTAGTTTTTGTGCAAACTCCAATTCTCAATCAGACATGGTACTCTACATCTAGGTAAAATAAGATGAATAGATTGGGAATTTGGCTGTGTATTTCCAATGTACTGGTAATTTAACAGGTCAAATTACTTATTCCTCCTGAAATTTAATTGAAATATTGGAAAACATTGGTTGGACATCTGAATATCAATGATGTAGTTAATGTCTCTTGTTTTCTATGCAGGCACTGGGGGAGAGAGCATATATGGTGGAAAATTTGTAGGTCAGTTAGCACATTGGGACATCAAAGGTAATTTTTTGATTTTATCAATATTTTTTCTTCTCTTTCTTTCATTATGAGATATGATTATTGAAACAAGTGTTTGAACATGGAATTTTATGCTTTGAATATGAAATTATATACCAATTGATAATAATGTGATTCTAAAGATTATGGATTTTTTCATGACAAGATTTCTTTGTAGTGACCAAATGGAAACTTGAACAATAGAGTAATCACATTGTGAAATAGGTAAGTGAAATATGACTTATTTTATGATCGCGGTCAATTTTGTCTATATTATGAATGCTTTATTGTTTACAATGCAAAATCTAGATGAAACTTCTTTAGGGTGTTGATTTTGCATTCTAATGTTATGTGTATCTCCCTGGAGCTTCCATTTCTAGATTCTTTGTTCTTTATGTTATAAACAATGAACTCACTGCCATTGAGTATTCCTCTGACATGGAAGGTTTTTCATTCATATTTAAATGGATGTTGTTCATAGTCCTTAGGCAGTTATACCCATTTCCAAAATTTGTACAGTGACTATAGAGTATAGTCCTATTCCCTATCATGATTGTAGTTTGTTAAGTATATCTGATTCTATTCCTAAATCATTCCTGATTTTATAAAGAAAAATAAAAAAATACAACCTCATGCTATAGTCTATGGCCCCATGAATATGATTATATCCAATGTTGTTGGGGATCATGTAGATCTCTCAGTGCAAGCACTGCAACATCACCCTAGGAAACGAATAAATATTATGAATTGACATCACAATATATCCTAACCATTTCTCCTTGTGGATATTTAGTAGCTTGATGGAAGAAGGAACTTTGCTCATCCCATGGGGGATAGGATCCATGGGAAGCACCAACTATTGGGTTGATCATCCTCTTTTGAGTCTCCTTATTGCTCAACTTATACATGGCTCTAGGATGATCATGCTTATATACTATATCATTGGCATACACACTAAGATAATTTTTGTTGATAGGTCTCATATAGTGGTACACTTACGATTGCTAGGGAATATTTATTTTTGCAATCCCATTAAGCTAATTTCTTGAGTTTTGTTCAAACTTCCTAGAAAAGGTTTATGGATTTCATAACCTGCTTGATCATTTATTGTGAACTTATACAATATATCATCCTTTGCTGACCATTAGATACTCAAACTTGTGTATTGATCCTTTTTACCATTATAGAGGACTCTATAAGTTAGGTTCCAAAATTATTAAATGGTGCTAG
>LPNX010929323.1:507794-542944 GCA_001517045.1 Pseudotsuga menziesii | reverse complement strand
GAGGTGTAAATTTTTTAAACATGTAAAAAATTTACACCTCAAGAAATTGTATCTGTCTTGGTGCTTGGTACATCTAGGTTTATGATGGATATATGTTGGTTAATATGTTTGCAATTAGACATATTAGGGTAGCCTTAAAATACTTTCACTTCTATCCAAATTTCATTCTCTAGTTGAAATTGCATGGAAGTTTGTTTGATTCATGATCATATTTTTGGTGATATGCAAAGTTTCCTTAGTGTTGCAAGTATTATAGGGGGAAATAATCTAATCTCTAGTTGATGGTGCCCCACAAAGAATGAAGCGGGGTTCATGAAGTTAGTTATAATTAATAATCTATATATTTTACAAGCCATGCTATATGCCAAACTAGTAGTATGAAATTTCTAAATAGATAATGAACTCGTGAGTTGTGTAGAATTCTTAAATATGTTTTATGGAAAAAAGGTTGTTGTGATAAACACACTTTCATCAATCTTGCAGATCCAAGAGGTACTCAATCATATACACAATCTGGGGGATGCAATTTTCACCAAAGTTATTGAATGGTCCCACATAGACAATAGAAGATTGACACATGGACTTGATTATGATATAGAATATATATATTATATGGGTCATGGATCTATGTTAAATACATAATAAGTGATTCTAAATATAGTCATAAGTCCTATGTAAAAGATGACAAATATATTTTTTCATAGAGAAGGTTGTGCTATTGTTGTTAAGATGTTTGAAACTAATTTTTAATGCTAGAAATAATGCATCATACTTGTGGGTTTACCTTCAAAACACTTCACTTGTATCAGTGTTGATCATATCATGTTGTAAGGAAATTTGTTTGTACCTTAACTCCCTAGGTTAGTTCCTATGTTATTTTATTTATAAATAATAAGAATTATTATCCCACATGAGTTAGGTTATCTAATGTCCTTATACATCATAAAAACAACAAAAAACTATTAGATAAATCATTTCTCATTCTACTCATATCCTCATGTTTTTGTGTTTCTTCACAAGTACTTTATCCTCTTTCACTCTTTGAAGGAATTTTTTCAATATTTGAGATTGCCTATTGCAGGAGGTTTCAATTGGGATTTGGTGTGTTATTTTCTTAAATTTTGAAAGAACCTTTCATTTTTCACCAAGTCCCTTTACTAGGTGGTTTATTTTTGCCAAGGTAGGTGGGTAGTGGTATTTTCCAGTGTTAGAGGTCATTTTTGTTTTGGTTAAAGGAGTGCTCTTTTATACAAGAAAGTGTTTCTTCTCTTACCAGTGGTTGGATTTCACACTATGCAATGTCTCTTTGATTTGTTCATTTATGCCAAAATCCTCATTCTATTAAGTGGGGCTACACATAACATCAACACAAATATAGGGGACAATTTGCATGTTTGTAACTAAGATTCACTTCAAAAAATGGACAAAATTGATTATTAGTTCATCATGAGTTGTTTTAATACTATCTACTTTTTCAAATAGATTATTTTTATACTTTCTTGTTAATTATTATTTTATTAATTAAATTGCTAATTGTTATCTGTATTTTTTAATTTTATTTTACTATTTTTTTGTGACTAGGGGAATCGACAACTGGGGATTGGGAGAGTACTCGCTTGACACGGGGTCCATGGATCCATTCATGCTACCACTATATCCCTAGGTGCCCCACAACAACCCACAATCATGGGACATGGGTAAGACCAGGTGTGATTTGAACTCATGACCTCTTTAGAACATGTGACTTCATATCAAGTGAATCGTCAATGAGTCACACCCGTGTAGGTGAATTTTATTTTATTATTGAATCTTCAAAGAATTTATATTTTTTTAATTGTAATTAATTCACGAATTTTTCCCTAAGTTACTTTTTTCCCTTTTTTCATGCTTTAATTTTTTGTGTACATTTTTAAAGATAAACATAATAAATGTAAATAATTTTAGTTTAAAAACAAATGTACAAATAAAGTTATGAAATTAACCATGATATCACTAATAACTAATCTTGTAATTGGTATGTTGAATTTATAATACATATATTATTGTAATGGTCCCAATATTAATTAGTATTCTTTAATGTGTGTGTTTGTGTGTGTGTCTTAATACATTTAATTATTTATAATGATATATTACATCCACAAATTATGTTTTATTCACTATAAGATCATGTTTATTTTAATTAAAAAATATAATATAGTTTATGATGATTATGGTTAACATCATCTAACATACCATCATCAACATGTAACAAACATAAGTTACATCATAAAAAATATGCATCGATCATCACATATCAAACATGATAATGACCATCTAACATATAAAAAATTAGCTAACATAATTATGCATCAATTTCATCAATCACAATTAACATACAAAACTAATAAACACAACCATTAACTAACAACATCATGTACTATACACATCAAACATCACCTACTACACATATACTAAACAAAAACATTCACATCTAAAATTCTCAACTGCCATCATCTAAGATAAACATATTCTAATAATTACATCTAAAATCATCTAACATCACCTAACGTACCATCATCATCATCACCATATAACAAACATAAGCATCATATCAAATACACATCTATCGTCACCTATCAAATATGATAAGCACCATATAACATAGACAAAAAAATTAGCTAAAAAATCTAACACATATAAATTACAACTAACATATAAATATAAAAATCTCATCTAACAAAACACAAACATTGTCTAAAATCATCATCACACACATCTAACAAGTATCATTTAACAAACACATATATGAGATATATCTAACATGACCTAACAATATACACATCAGCATCAACATATAAATAAAGTAGATCAACATGAACATGAAAAATGCACACACACACACATGAGAAATAATACCAAACTCATGATAGATGATGTCAAATATACATCTCAAGCCAAATATATGCTATAGCATATATATCTGGTCAATGTTTAGAGCCAAAGGAATCAATACCTCCACTAACAAAGGAAAAGGCATCGGTACTTGGCGCACTAGCCAGAGGAATCATATCTATAATAGTAGAGGACATGTTTGTAGTAGAAGATGATGGGTGGTATTATGTCTATGGATGAGAAGGTGGTCAACCGACATGCAGTGGATTCAATAGTGATGGTATTGGGTTGATTTCTTGTGGAAGAGGGGTTGGTCAACTAACCAATGGAGGAGGAGATGGTGGTTGGTTGTCATGGTAAGGAGGAGGAAGAGGAGGTGTACGAGATGAGGGTTGGTTAGCTGGGTGAGAGGAGGAGGAGCTGGGGGAGATGGTTCTTGGTAAACTTGGTGAGGTGAAGGAGGAGGTGGAGGAGGATCTATATGAGATGCTACTTGGTCAACTTGGTGAGGTGAAGGAGGAGTTGGAGGAGGAGATAGATGATACAGTGTTTGGTTATCTTGGTGAAGTGATGGAGGAGGTGGAGAGGAGATAGATGATATGGTGATGTTCATCTCAGTGAGGTGAAAGAGGAGGTGGAGGAGGATTTGGATGATATGGTTCCTGGTAAACATGGTGAGGTGATGGAGGAGGTGTTGGAGGAGATTTATGAGATGGTGTTTGGTCAATTCAATGCGGTGATGGAGGAGATGGAGGAGGATCTAGATGAGATGGTTCCTGGTCAACTCAGTGAGGTGATGGAGGAGGTGGAGGGGGATATGGATGAAATGGTTCCTGGTCAACTCACTGAGGTGATGGAGGAGATGTAGAAGGAGTATGACCACCCTCATCGGATGGAGTAGACGAAGTCTTAATGTCATGTACATCCCTTAACACTGTTATAAGGCTAGTATCTATGCTGATATGAGGTGTAAGAAGAGTCATATAGAAAGGAAGGTCCCTCCACATATCCAAAAGTGTGGGTTCTCACATGATATCCTAAAATGGTATAGGGAAGAGTCCCTGCCCAACCATAAATTTAGATAATTGGTCTACTAAACGATGTTTGTTTCAAGAAGTAGGATTCGTCGCATGCCAAGTATTGGAAGATCAAGAATCTCACCTATCAGCCTGACCTAGACCATCTCAAGGTAATCAAGTTGGGGAGGTACATACCCAACAAAGGTACCAATATTTTCAAAATATATAGTACACACTAACAATTAGACAATTTTGAAAAACATTTTAATAAAACAAATTAAAGAAAGTGTTAGAATTAATTTTATTTGCATTAAGTAAGATATTAAAATGAAACTATATTAATTTAAACATAAAAATACTATTATTTTGAGCATATGGTGACTCATCTAGGGTGAATATATGTGCACAAATACATTCCAATCCAACCCTACATAAGGACATGCCACCATGTCTAAACTGTACTCATCCTCACTAGCTAGTAAGTTTATTGTCTCGGATGTGATCTTGGAAAGGAGCATCGGTTGACCCCTCTTGGGAAAAAATTGGTCCCACATATGTATCTTTTCCTTTGTCATCATCCTATGATGGCGATGATCAAATGAATGCCTTGTGATTGGAAACCTCTCAAAAAATAAACAAAACAAATTTGAAGAAAAAGGGAAGTTGCCCCTTCCCTCGAATTGTGCACAACATCTATCAAACGAAAATTATAACTACCACAAACAAATCACATATGAGTGAATACATCTCGACCTCTGCACTAAAGAATCAACATAATATAATAGAGGGAAACTAGTGCGATGCCCATCAATTGTGTAGTTTGCAATGGTCATCACCAACAACGAGAGGCACCTAACCTCCTCTCTACCAAAATAAGTGATGCATTGTTGTCCACCAAAAACCTAAAAAACCACTGGACCAACGACGTAATCACTAATATATATCAAAGCGTAAACCAATTGACTCTCTGGTGTTCCTACATCAGTTGGGACATCAAGGAAGCAGGGAAAATCTTCCCCTTTCATGGATATTCTTGTGAATATATCCTCCTTAGTGTGTTGGAACCACTGATTAGGAACAATGCAAAAGAATTGTCTTGGGTGATCCCATTAATAGATAATTTGCACCAAATTTCTAGTTCCACTTTAAGGATGTAGCCTCCTCATAGAACTTGAGGAGGTCTACTTCCCTTAAGATGACCCACGTCTGTGTAGTAATGGGATGAGGGTACAATTCCACCTCCCTCTCTCTCAGCTCCCATGTCTGTAAAACATCGTATGGGTCAACTCGTTGTTGCTAATATTGATGCTCCTCTCTACATTGACGTCTCTTATTAACATATAAAATACATAATTTTATCAATATAAAACATAAAAAAAATTAAATGAAAATTTTTATTATAAATATGAAATAATATTTTTTTCTAAAAACACTTAAATTTTCAAACTAGTGCACTTAATAAGAATTCAAGCACCACCAATAGTTCATATTAATATATACACATTTGAAACAATGTTCCATTTATATGTAACACACTAATTAAACTAATTTTTTTAAAATAAAATTAGCATGGTGAAGGATATACATACAAGGCACTGGTGCGTTCAATATAGTACAAGAACTAACACAATGCATATATAATAAAACACAATGCTAGAGCACTACTATATATTCTTAGGAGGATGTCGTTGCAACCCTAAGAAAATGATGCACCGGTGCTTCCATAAGTGGGAAACACCGATGCACGTGTTTAACGTTTTGATGTAGCCAATAAACTTTGATTCAATTTGCGAGATATAAAAGCCATGCAAACACATGAGAGTGGAAAAAATAACTATCTTTTATTCATTCTCCATCCTAACTACTAAAATGAAGGTCCAACCCTTTGTAACTACTATATGAGATTTTTGAAAATTTCTAATTTTAGAAAATTCTCACATGACTCTCAAATTGAACACTAACTAAAAGCTAACTAGATCAAGGCTAGTTGTCAACACACTTTTCTGATTAGGTGCATAAACTAAGAGATAATTGTTAATTACAAAATTTAAAAATTCCACAAAACACTAAAACACCAATTTGAAGCCTTATAAGAAGGAATTCAACCCGGTAAGAGTGTAAAAATAAATCAAATCAGAAGGACTTGATTGTTCACTATAGTGAACACTTTGAAACACAACTTCTTGTTAAATTTGATCCCAAACAAATAATTGAGTCAAAAGTTATGACCCCAAGAAATACCTGCATCATTCATTTTTTATTTTTTTTCAGCCTTTGAAAATCCCTACATCACATTTAAACATTGATAGTAGTGCACATGTCATATCCCCAACAGAATTATGGAGATATTATCTCAAACACAAATATCTAAATAAGAATATTCAAAACTAGGTGCTAAAATTAAAAAGTAGAATTGACATAATTAATTCCAAACATAACTAGGACTTCCCAAATTCACCCAAAATTAGTACTAAGGTCAAATACAACATAATCATGATCCATTTCATCCTAAAAAACCTCTCTACTTCGAAAAACACAATTTTATTGGGCTGCGTCACGCCTAGGTAGACTCCTTTGGTAAAACCAAAGGCTTCAAAGAATTGGCCATGGGATTTATGTGGATCCCAAAGGATTATGGTATAGGATGGAAGTGGATGGAATGTATCTAATCCTAACCAATTGATAAAACATTAAAATAACAGATATGGACTTAATTTGACAAAATTTGAAATATAGGAAGAGAAACACAATTTTAGGACTACTCAAGTAGGATATTTCCAAGTGGATTCAAATGACCCTATAAGGTCACAAATTTCTATTATATATATTGGTATTGATTCATAAGGGTATTAACAATATGAATAAACTCACAAAATTGAATTTGGACACAAGAACGACATTTAACTGCATTAAAACTGAAAACTAGTTAGAAATTGCATTGTAATGAGTATAGGGTGAAAAAATGACTAAAGATAGATTTTTTTTTGCAAAATCAGAAGAAGAATGATATGTTATTAAATTATATAATAACACATTACAATTATAGATATGAAAAAGTAGCATAAATTTCTCATGAATATGTGCTCATCTTCTAACAAATACAAGGAAGTATAGGAGGCGTAATACAACCATTACATTTACACACTGAAAGAGAAATCATGTTGTTGAATGGAAGTGGTTTGGATATGAGGTGAAATGAATATACCTACAAGAAAACTTGAATACTTGTAGTAAACTCAATGAAAATGGTTGAATTCCATTCTCCTCAAACTCTAGCTGAATAATCAACTAGTACAATGTACAACATGGGCACATCTCCCAGCTAGTGACAAGGGTCACATATCCAAAGTATTTAATAAGATTCAGAGCTTATATGTGAAATGGAGTGCTTAACCTCTTTTTATAAATTTCTGATGGATTTTCCTTCCTTCTAGACTTCTCTCATGAAAATAATAAATCAATAATTAATCATTTTTAGGAGAGAATATTTTTGGTGAGTTGGATGCTTATTTGGCAAGTCTCTCTTGCATTGGGCCCACTTTCCTCTATGAATTCTCCCTCAGTAGATAAAATTAGCCTCTGAATCTTTCCTGAATTCATTTTCTTTCTTTCCTACTTTTATTAATCTTTCCTAAATTCATTTTCTTGCGTTATCTTCCAAAATTAGGAAACTTTAGTCCTCTTTGCTTTTATGTTGATTTTCCTGTTTTTGAATATAGTTTCTTCTTTTGTGTTGCTTTCCATATTTTTATTGCTTTCCTTCTTTCTACCATTTTCCCCTATTTTTTTTTCTTTCACGTTTTCTTCCAGTTTCCTTGTGCAAGACAACTCATAAGGCCCACCTAATCCTCTAGCACCCTCCTTGGCCAATTATGCATTTCCACCCCAGGAAATCATTAATTAATAAGTATATATACAATTATGAACCACATAAATTCTTAATATTTAATTTAATTAACTAAATAATCCACAATCCAAAATTAATCCCCTAACTAATTTATTCTGACTTTCTTCCTAAACCCATAAGGATTGGATGGGTTAGAATCATGACCATGAAGCCTCCAAAGTGGGGACATTACAATACTCCCCTCCCAAAATTGATTGCCATCAAGAAAGAAACCAACTCCAACCATATATGAGGTGAACCAACAATATACGTTGTTGACTAACTAGCATTGAAATTCTGAATTCCAATATTAGTACTAAAAGTCCATCATGCTTCTGTTGCACCACTCCGAGTATAGCCATTCCTCTAGTGAATAACTCGTATTCCTATGGAAACTCCTAAACCAACAAATAAGAGAATGCTATTTCCATCCAATTTAAGGTTTCCAATCAAGGAAATTGAAACTATGATGCTCATGGACAGACTATTGGAAATAATGATTGGATAGAACTTTAGTGCCAACTACTAAACTGCTACACAAACCAATTCCAGGATCCCATTTCTTGCGGTGCGCTCCTCCATACATCATTGGAAGATAAAATAATCATCAATACCTGGAACCCATGGTATTTGCTACATACCACTCATCAACACTCCAACTTGTGACAATCTGTCACTCCATGGTATGCCAAGATCCCATTGTCTCAAATTCAAGCTCCCAAATATCAATACCATCAAGGAGGCTCTATCATCATGTAGGATACCAGGATACCACCACCACATTTAAATTTTATCACTCCTAATTAAAAAATGAACCTTTTTGAGTCTCTCCAACCAAGTATGAAACTCCTTATGTGCCACGGTTCAAACTAGCACTGAGACTTACATCACTTCTATCCAACTGACATAGGTGACAATCCCATGTCCATCTAGGTATATTTAAGGAATCATATAACATTCATATATTCCCATGATGCTCACAAAATATGAATAACATCTCAAGTTACTCTCCACTAATGAAAGAAAGAGACTTACTCCTTGGGTTCTCATCTCCAACATGTCTCTATTCCCCCAATCCATAGATGAATAAACACACCTACTAGCTTAATAGAATGGAACGTAATAAAATTTCCCTTATGTAAATTACATTATGGAGGAATAACTCATCCCTTTATCACTTGTTCATATCAACTGAAACAAGTGGATCTCCCATGTGCTTCTATTCTTGATGGAGGCATCAATTAAATGCCTTTGTTGCTACTCACCAAACTAGTAAGGAACTGATGTGCTTGTCAAACCCTAAGATTTGACCATCAAGTCATCAACAGAAAATGTGGGAGCCTCCTAATCCTCATGTGGCTACAAGAAAAGAATCCATTTACCCAATATTCATGCCCATGTGTCATGGCTTCCATAGATGTGTGGGATGATGGACAATGAGACAACCTCATCCCTCTGCAAAACTTATCCATCAAACTGGTGATGTATATCCTCCTCTAGTGGTTGGACAACAAGTGCTTGATCCTCCAAAAGGACCTATGAATCTGAATATTCCTCATGTCCCACCATCACATGAGGATCCTCCATAAATCCATGAATGCAATCAACCTATGGGATTGGTTGTCTGAAATGTAGGGGGTGGAATGTGATCTCTCCATCTTCTCATCAAGCTACTCAATCTGAATATGAGATTCTTGAAGTGAACTTTGAGTACTCTTCAAGAAATCATGGGTGGTATCCAAATCATAGGTGATATTGCAAATGTCCTTTTCATCTTCTAATGAGTCATTATGATACATATCCACAAGATCAAGAAAATGATCTCTATCAGAAAGAATCTGTAAGAATGTACCTCTTTGTCTGTCACCACTTTTCAAATATTTTCCATGTCTTCAATGGAATGTTTCATTTCCATACTCCAACAACAATCTGACACCAATGCATTAGTTCCATGCATAGCTCTTAGGGATTCCTTGATCTTCATTTCACTCATCTTTAATGGCCATGCAAGGAAATGTGGTTCTTGAGGACAAACATCCTCTTCTTCCTCTGACTGATCAACTTCAAAATAAGGCTCAAGTGATAAATGTGAAGTTAATCTCTATTCTTCCTATTATACTGCAAGTTATTCATCTTCATGATCAAGGGAATTATTTTCGGTAGCAGGCTCCTCCAAATTGATCTCCAAGCCACCAACATAGAGACTTACACACCCTTTAGTGGTTGCTTTCATATCCATATCCAAGGTTTCATTTGTTTTCATCCTTTCACCTATAGATTGTTCTTTTGCATCATTGATGGTGTTGGGATAACTAGGCATACCTGGGTTTTACCTTTAACTTCGCACCAACAAAAGACCCACAGTGTTGGCCCTTTCGGCAGCAGCCTGCGAACAGGCTACAGTCTCACCCGAAATAGCTATGGGGTGCCGCAGAATCAGTTTTATGCAAGCAGAAGAGACAATCTTACTGTACCTTTAATATTTAACTATTAATAATCACTTAACACAATGCTTCCATTATCAAATATGTAGCTTCACAGTTACATAAACAAACAGTTACTTGCACAGCCCTTATCTGGGAATTCAGCGAAGCTAGTTATTAACAGCAATCTTACTTTATCAGTTATTTACTTAGCAGTGCATAAAATATAATAACAAATCAACACAAATGAACCACAAGACCAGATGTAACGTGGTTCACCCCCAGTGTAGGGGTTACGTCCACAGAACTGCGTTTTATTCAACTCTTTACAACTAAAACGACAGTTCTGATCTGCGCACTCAGCTACAGATCCTTTCAATCCTCAAAGCCGCGCACACAGCAGCAGGCCTCTGCGCACACAGCTGTAGATCTTCCTTTTCATCAAAACCCCTCTGCGCACACAGCTGGAGAGGTCATCCACGCACACATCTGGGACTTAACCTTCTTACAAAAACCCTTATACAATCTCTTATCTTCGCATTACAATAGCTTCGTAAGATAATCATTAAAGACCTAACCCTACTTCTTTACATAAGTGCCTATTTATATAGCGCACTGTTACAAAACCATGGCCTTAAACCATGGGCGCCCAAAACCCTAACCCTGGATTTATACCAAGGGTTAATTACAAAAAGGGGTTTCGACCCACCCGCAACACCCCTAAGACTATTTTGGGTTGTAACTCCGCTTACACTTCCACAAAAACCGCGGAGTTACCAAAACTAAGGACCCTTAGGGTCGGAGCCCCAACAGGCCCCTAAGACTCACTTGTGGCCCGTCCCGGGGCACTCTGCGACTCTTTTGGTGGGAGAATCTTACTAGTGATACGTAGTGTGCAGTGTGCTGAAGCCATTCATATGGTCGTTGGCTGTTTGTGCATTTCCTTTGGAATTTTTATGCTGGTAACAACCTTCTAAATCTGTCAGCAACCCCCCTCTTTCAATCTGCTTGCTGAGCACTTGAACATCCACAACTTTGGGTCCCCTAAGAATTACGTGTCAAGGTATTCAGTTGTTGTAATAATATACCTTTCTCCTGATTTCTTTGCAGGGGGGTTTATGGGTCCAACAAAATCAATAGCCCATTTGTAAAAATCCTGTAAAGTTGCCTGCGGAACGAGGGGCATCTCATCCCTCCTGGATGGTTTGCCTGTCCTTTGACAGATATCAGAACTGTGGCAGTACTCCCTAGCATCCTTATGAAGTGTAGGCCACCACAAGCCGGCTGCCAAAATATTCTGCGCTGTAGCTTTCCTTGCATAATGACCTCCTCCTGCTCCAAAATGTGCTTCAGCCAAGATCAATGGTTTTTCATGCTCGAGGACACATCTGCACAGTATTTCATCTGGTCCCATCTTGTATAGTTGTCCTGCTATTAAAGTAAAATCAGCAGCTCGAACCACCAAATGCTTCTTCTACTGAGTTGTCATCTCCGACGGTGTGTATCCTGTAGCCAAATACTGAACAATATCCTAAAAGTAATCATCAACCATCTGGATGGTACATAACTGGGCGTCAGGAAGACCTTCATCTAGGCTAGTGGGCTCTTCCCCTGACTCAAGCCTCGACAGATGGTCAGGTCCCAAGTTAAGTCTTCCTGGCTTAACTATGATCTCAAAGTCATACTCCTGAAACAAGATGAGCCATCTACATATCCTTCCACCTAGCACAGGTTTGTTAACCAAATATTTCAAAGCAGAGTGGTCAGTGAACATCTTAAAATGAGATCCTAACAGATAATGTCGAAACTTTTGCAAAGCATACACCATGGCTAAACCTTCCCTTTCTGTCATGGTATAGTTCTTCTCTGCTGTTGATAGTTTGCAACTTGCAAAAGCAATAGGGTGATCAATGTTACCTGCACCTGTCTGAGCCAATACTATACCCAGAGCGATGGAGGATGCATCGACATGCACATGAAACTCCTTATTCCAATCAGGAAATACTAAAATAGGGGCAGTCACCATCTTCTCTTTTAAAATGTCTAAACTTGCTTGACATTCAGGTGTCCATTCAAACTTAATCTCTTTCTTCAGCTGTTTCTCCATCGGGGCTGTGATCTGGGCATATCCTTTAATAAATTTCCTGTAGTATCCAGTGTGACCAAGGGTAGTGCGAAGTTGCTTAACAGACTTCGGAGGAGGCAAATTCACAATGATTGCTATCTTTGCAGGGTCTACCATCAATCCTTGCTTACAAACAATATGACCTAGCAAAATTCCAAAGGGTGCACAAAAGATACACTTTTTCAAATTCAAGGAGATCTGGTGCTGTCTACACTTGTCCAGCATAAGTCTTAAACTAGCAATGTGATCTTTTAGTAACTCGAAGATAGTCCAATCATCAAAATAAACTTCTAAGAATTTATGTATAAATTATTTAAATGCACAGATGACTACTCGAGAAAACATAGCAGGTGCATTCTTCAATCCGAAGGGCATAACTGTATACTGAAAGGATCCCATTTCTGTAGCAAAAGTTGTCTTATGTCGGTCTTCTGGAGCAATTCTGATCTGATGGTAGCCTAAAAATCCATCAGTAAAAGAGTAGACTTCTTGTCCTCCGACATGGTCGAGGACTTCATTTGTAAAAGGAGTGGGAAAGGGATCGTGCAGACACGCATCGTTCAGCTTCCTCAGATCGACACAGATTCGGATTTCGCCCTTAGTCTTCTTTTCTTGTACTACCATCGGACTGACCCATTCGGACTCTTCGACAGGCTCTATAATTCCTACGGTAAGCATCTTATCGAGATCCAGTCTAACTTTTTCTTTATACTTAGGGTTTAGCCTATAGGGAAGTTGTTTCACAGGCCTCGCATCAGGTTTCAGAAGGATCTTTATTACTCCTATATCACCAAGGATACCTTTCATCTCGGAAAAATTCGTCGGAAATAGGTCCTGATATTCGTGGAGAAGTAGGGTCACTTTTTTCACCATTTCATCATCCCAATAATCTCCAATTGTAGCATACTTGGGATTTTCCTCTGACCCAATGTTTACAGTCCGCGTCTTCAGAGGCTGAGTCACTTCAGGTGCTTCGACCACTAGTCCGCGTACTTCGCAGTTTCCTTCTGACTCAGGAATGTTAATGTTACGTGGATCGTCATCCTCGTCAATTGCGAGGTTGTAACATTCAACTGCATTAGCTTCTTGTGCTTCCCAATCTGTTTGGTATTCCCCTATTTCTTGGTCATCAAATATCTTA
The DNA here is from genome assembly GCA_001517045.1 of Pseudotsuga menziesii. NCBI lineage: Eukaryota > Viridiplantae > Streptophyta > Pinopsida > Pinales > Pinaceae > Pseudotsuga > Pseudotsuga menziesii. Next base: position 529,479 of record LPNX010929323.1, on the reverse strand, counting down.
GTACGGATCAATCTAACAGCTGCATCTAAAGCAGGACAAACTTCGTTAATAGAAAATGTAAGCATAAAACTATCAACAAGATCATCCCAACTTACAGTACCGTGTCGGAGTTCAACCTCCGTATACCAGTTTTTTGCTATAGGTTCCAAAGTGTGCAAAAACTTATGCACCCATTCCTCGCGAGGTACATGTTCCCATGCTGCATAACATTGCTTCAAGTGTTCCTGAGGACTATTCTGCCCATTGAACTTGCTTCGCACCTCTTGAGATTGGTCTATGAATCTAAGGCGTAGAAATTTTTGGCAAGCTTCCCAACTGTGAATATACTTCCTATGGCCATTCAACCATCTCGCTGCTGTAGCTCTTAATGCTGCTTCCAGAGTCTGCATTCTCTATGATTCCGGCACTTGTTCTGAGAACTGCGCAATAAATTTTCCCGGGTCTGTCAACCCATCATATGTAGGCAAATCTCTGGCCTATGCACTAAGGCATATAAGAGATTTGGTAATTCGTGTGCACCGATGGCCATGTAGCTCGTATAGTCGATTCTGCCAATTCTCTAGACCATCATCTGAATCAGACATGCATGAGATATCACATTGCCAATCCATTACACCTTCGGCATTAGGCTTGACATAATCTTCTTCTTTAGCTGTGATATTATAGATGTGGTCCAGCATATCCTGATCTTCCTCTCTGACTGGCTCCGTATATCTTTCTCCTTGAGAAGGATCCAATGGCAGTATAGCTCTCAATCCCTTCCCTTCAAAAGTCATTTGTCTCTTTTTAAGATTGATAACCGTATCACTATCTATTTCCCACTCAATTCCTAGCAAATCTGGATAGGGGTTACTGTCATCAATGATCTCAATAACTTCAAAATCTGCTACAGTACTGACTCCATCTATATCCACTGGTACTCTAGGGAATCTTCCTAAAGGCAGAATCCTCTGCTGATTGGCTAATCTCAATTGGATAGGGGACCAGTCAAGGGTGGGCTTTCCCATTTGTTCCCATGTCTATTTATTTAAGATATTGACTTCTGAACCCAGATCTAAAATAATATCCTTCATGTCATATTCTCCTATCTGAGCATGTAGTCTCATCTCTCTTCCAGTCCTTCTAATTCTACTGACAGGTTTTTCCTTACCAGGGCTTTGCTGAGGTTCGCAAGATTGAATAACTTTTTGTAATTAATTTAAGGCATTCTAATTTCTTAACAATTTGATGCAACTCTGTAAAAACGATGACAGAGTACTTACTTGGCCTTGTGAGTCTTCCTGGGATTGCAGCTGCTGATGCTGCTTGTTTGCTGCTGGAAAATCTAGATCAGCAAAGTCTTGTCTAGCTTCCAAAAAAGTTTCTTTTTCTCGTCAAACATCAAATGTTGGAGTCTTCTCTACGGCCTTGCGAACCCAAGCTTCGTCAGGCTGCTTCGCCTGACACTGCGCATCTGTCGTAGCTCCACTTCTTGTAACAACATTAACAGCTGGGATTGGTCGTGGCTCGACAGCTATCAACTGGACACTTGGACTAGGTTTGCTGTTCCTTTATTGGATTTTAGCTAGCAACTGTGGGCACTGCTCGATGACATGATCGACTGCTCTGCAGTATCGGCATGTCGTGGTTGGGTTTTGACAGTCTTGAGCTAGATATCCTGCCTGATTGCAGTTATAGAAAATAACTTGACCTCGACCTCCTCCAGGCATACCACAACCACGACCTCTAAAAATACCTTGACCACCTCGGTAATCATATCCATCATTGCCTTGTGCATCCGGGTAGATCCTATAAGTGTCGTAGGTCCGCTCCCTCATAAGGTCGAAGCTACGACATTCATCTTCATTGTGGCCTACTGACTTATAGAATTTACAGTAAGGGTTCTTTGGTACTTGAACATACCTCTGTAATAGATAGCATTCTTCCGGTCGATGCTGGCCAGTAGTTCGATAGATCTCATAGTACAGAACACTAGGATTCAGTGGGTTTGGTGTGCCAGTATTCATATAGTTTCTCAGCGTCAGACACTGGTCCTTGTCATGGCCTTCTGTTTGACAACGTATACACCATACCTTTTCGCAGGTGGATTTCCCTTTTTTCATGTCGCGAAGCTCTAAAGCCATCTCCGCGAGCTGTGCTTGAATTTGAGCTATGCCAGAATTATCTTCGACAGGTGCAGTTTCAAGCTTTATGGCAATCTCTAAGGCCTCTTGCTGATCAGCAACCTTCTGTTGCATGAGTGGAGCTCTGATGTGAGGTAATAATGCTACAATAAACCACTCCTTATGTTTTGTTTGTCCAATCGTGAAGCTAAATTCGTCAAGAAGAACTTTGAATCTCTGATCAAAGTCCCACACATATTCACCTCGCCGCTGCTGAATCTCTTTTAACTCAGTGATGCACTGCAACTCTGATTTAGGTTTCTTAAATTCTTGGATCAGTGCTGCTTTGATGTCATCCAAGACAGGATTCTGCGTGCTAGCAAACTTCATAAACCAAGTTAGGGCTCGGTCTCCGAAAGAAGTGATCAGCTGCGCTCGTCGAATATCTATGTCCGTAATGTTCTTCGCGGTCCACACAGCTTTGCATAGAAACCAGAACTGTTCTGGATCTTCTGACCCAGTTCCTTTAAAAACCAGTAGTTTGATGTCATCATGAACATGGGCCATCTAGGATCTATGGGGGAAGGAAGGGTTTGAAATAGCTATGGAAGACTGACCTACGATAGGGATACTCGGGCTAGGGTTACTTTCAGATTGCGACAGGTTCTCGGGGATAATAGGTCTCTGCTGCGGGGTTATCGGAGGGTTTCTAACAAAGGGGGCTTCGATGGACTCAGAGGATTTAGAGATTAAAGGGTTATACTCAGTAGAGGGGCCGAGATCTCTCTTATATCTTTTTCCGCTTCGCAGCAAACCACTTTGCTCGTCGAAGTCCCAGTCACTTCCAATCATAGGTTAGCAATACTAGATCTAACAATCTGATTCTATAAGCAAGATTCCTTTTTCAGCCAATAGTATTTTAATATTCAAACTAAATAGGTTCAAGTACTTACCCCTTGGTCCTTTGAAAAATTGTCGTTCAGCTTCACTAAAGGAGGTACTTGTGTCGATGGCAAACTCTGTCACAAATGCTTCGAGAGTTCGCGCAGTCCAGAAATCCACGGCTCGCGAGATCGCGTTGTTCACTCTTTTCAAGATAGCGATTCTTGCGGGGGTCCAGGGAGGAAACTGGTTTTCTTGGAATTTCGTCCTCCTTTCTGTTAACCTAGATAACCACTGGTGCAACTCTATGTGTATAGTACCAAAGAAAATTTCATGAACATCAGAAAAGACGTACCTTTGCAAAAAAAATTCTGCACTACAACGGGGATCTTTATTTTCCTGTTCTGCATACTTCAAATAGGTCGCTTCAATCCAATCACCAATTTCTTTGATAGAGGGTCGCCAAAACATAGCCCTCGAGGTACGACGTAGATCCCTCTTCAACAGATACTGAGTTCAACCGGCAACAGAACCAATTTGTTGGGCTAACTGGACAGACCCGGGTTTTACCTTTAACTTCGCACCAACAAAAGACCCACAGTGTTGGCCCTTTCGGCAGCAGCCTGCGAACAGGCTACAGTCTCACCCGAAACAGCTATGGGGTTCCGTAGAATCAGGTTTCTGCAAGCAGAAGAGAGAATCTTACTGTACCTTTAATCTTTAACTATTAATAATCACTTAACACAATGCTTCTATTATCAAATATGTAGCTTCGCAGTTAGATAAACAAACAGTTACTTGCACAACCCTTATCTGGGAATTCACAGCGAAGCTAGTTATTAACAACAATCTTACTTTATCATTTATTTACTTAGCATTGCATAAAATATAATAACAAATCAACACAAATGAACCACAACACCAGATGTAACGTGGTTCACCCCCAGTGTAGGGGTTACGTCCACAGAACTGCGTTTTATTCAACTCTTTACAACTAAAACGACAGTTCTGATCTGTGCACTCAGCTGCAGATCCTTTCAGTCCTCAAAGCTGCACACATAGCAGCAGGCCTCTGCGCACATAGCTGCAGATATTCCTTTTCACCAAAACCCCTCTGCGCACACAGCTGCAGAGGTCATCCACGCACACAGCTGGGACTTAACCTTCTTACAAAAACCCTTATACAATCTCTTATCTTCGCATTACAATAGCTTCGTAAGATAATCATTAAAGACCTAACCCTACTTCTTTACATAAGTGCCTATTTATATAGTGCACTATTACAAAACCATGGCCTTAAACCATGGGCGCCCAAAACCCTAACCCTGGATTTATACCAAGGGTTAGTTACAAAAAGGGGTTTTGACCCACCTGCGACACCCCTAAGACTATTTTGGGTCGTAACTCCGCTTACACTTCTACAAAAACCACGGAGTTACCAAAACAAAGGACCCTTAGGGTCGGAGCCCCAATAGATGGAAGTCACTAATTCTTATTTTACACAATTTTCTTCTGCCTTGCAATCATCTGACAGTGACTAGCACTCCTCCATGTGGCCCTCTTCTTCTTCACCACCTATAGAGATAGGTGGCTCATTGTTCCTCTCAAGGAATGTGGATGGATGATTTGTTCTTTTCTCTTTATTATTCAAGTGAATGGATGTAGCTTCCTCCTTGGTTTCCTTAGGATCAAGATCATTTGAAACCTTCTTTGAACAACATCCAAAAACTCTCTTCACGTTATAAGCAATGGCATCCAATGAATCTTCACTTCTGATTTCTCTTTCTTCTTATTTCTTGAAGAAGTGGGACAAATTGATTATTCTCTTGATGGTTTCTTTTCTTTCAATGATTTTTCATCTACATACTTGGGACAAAATCCATAGCTCTAATGAAAATAATATTTGAAAGATATGGCCTCACGTATCTCTTCCCTCAAAGAAAGATACTCTTGATAATATTGAGGTAAGTTTTAACTTATTGCTATCTTCCTTGCTAAATCAATTTTTGATATATCCATTGATGGTTTATCCCTTTGATCTACATTTGACATTTGGTCACAAAGTTAACCATCCTCATCTCGTGGTATTCCTCCATCTATGTAGATTATTTCTTCTTCCTCATATGGATCAAAATCCTCATCACCCACAGGTATGAGCCTCATGGCTGCCAAAATGAAGATGTGATATGCAATATTTATTCAATCGAGGGATTAATTTTCATAGGAGTAGAGGAAAATTATATGATACCACTGTAATACCCCCAATAATAGTTATAGATATGTTATCTCAAACACAAATATCTAAATAAGAAAATCCAAAACTAGGTGCTAGAATTGAAAACCAAAAATGGTAGAATTAATTCCAAACACATTTAGACCTTCCCAAATTCACCCAAACTCACTACTAAGTTCAAATAAATATGAAGGATAATATTCATCATCCTAAACAAACTTCCAACTTGGACATTTTAAATTTTACTAGGCTACATCACGCATGGGTAGACTCCTTTCGTAAAACCAAAGGATTCAAGGAAGTGGCCCCAGAATTTATGTGGAACCCAAAGGATTTTGGTGTAGGATGGAAGTGGATGGAATGTATATAATCCAAAGAAACTGATCAAACAAAAATAATAGATATGGATTTAATTTGACAAAAAATTAAAGTTAGGAAGAGAAAAACAATTTTACGGTTGCTCAACTAGGAGATTTCCAAATGGATTCAAACAACCCTAAAGGGTCATGAATTTATGTTCTATACCTTGGGATGGATTCATCAAGGTATTAAAAATATAAATAAACTCACAAAATTGAATTTGGACACAAGAAATACAGTTAACCATATTAAAATTGGAAACTATCTAGAAATTGCATTGCAATGAGCATAGGGTGAAAAAATCATTGAAGATAGAAATTGTTTTGTAGAAATAAAAGAAGCATGATATTATTAAATTGTATAAGAACACATTTAAATTTTAGATATGAAAAATAATCATCAATTTCTCATGAATATGCAATCTTCCTTGAGCAAATACTATAGAAATATTAGCTCCAATGCTATCAGCAAAGATGCTGAGAAGAAGCACTGGAAATAGATCTTTCTACTAAGATAATTCTCACAAGCATACATAGGAAAAATATAGAGAAGGAAAGAGACTGAATCACATGAATTAAGAGATGAATATTGGAGTGTATCCTTCCATTTAATAATGATGAATAATAGTGTACATAAATAGTATACCCCTCATAGGTAAAATCGAGTTGGATGGAGACAACTCATAAAGCTCAGAAAGGTAGACTTACCAAATATGATAAACCCCCATAGGTGGCTAAAACATGTCCCAAATCAGTCAAGTACCTTACGAATTAGAAAAATCATGAGTGAGTTGTCAATAGTGATGGATAAACATGCTAATCCTGAAAAATGGAGAGAAAATCATGGAGGATGGGTTGGCAACAAAAGATACCAGCTTCCTAGTTAACTAGCTTTACCTTATCCACAAAAAAGATGGATAAAAGAAAAATAATGAAAAACCTGCAGGAACATGTAATTACTAATTCTAGGAGTCAATAAAGTGGTCAAGATCAAACCAGAATCAGAATTAAAGCATTCCTAGGGTATAGATGGCAAGTGTTGACTTTAAGGTGCAAGTGGATTCCAACTATCTATGCTAGCGGGTAGGAAATTAATCAAAATTGATTAATTATTTTATCCTAAGCTATGAGTGGGTTTAATGATATCCCAACACCCCCCTTTAAGTCTAAATTTATGATTGTATTTCAAAAATATAGGTGTATATAGGTCCCAAGAACAAGTCTATGGTCACCCTTTAACAATTATTCATGTCCAACAAGATGAGGAAAGAGGCAAAACCACATGGGGGAAATTATTCCTTAAGAAAGGGAAAGACACACAATTTGAAATAGAATGTCTTCAGTATGTATTTATCTCCACTTGAATTATCTAAATTAATTGCTTCTTGGTGAAAGACTTGATGAATAAATCATGAACTCCATGATCATGCGCTAGAGTGTTGAATCTGTAAGAAGGAAGAGGAGAGACTCCCGGTATGTCATCAACTGATGAAGTAGGAGAATTATATGAATGCTTATTGTTGCTATCAAAATCTCATATTCAAACAAAATATGAAATGGAAAATATATATGTGCATACTCCTTCCCGAATAGTACAAAAAATAAGACAATTTGTTACACACTCAATTCCCTGAATAGTTGCAAAATTGTGATGTGAATCACATGCCATTCTTCTAGTCCGATGTAGCACCTTCCCATATTTGATATGAGGCTGATAAAACTATGGTATATAAGAAAAATTAGCATATGTAACATTAAAGTCAAAGGATTCAGTGACTCCATGAGGATTTAGGGCTAGATTAGGAAAACTATGAGCAACTGGGGAAAACTGTTTAGTGTAAAAATATAAATGATGGATGGAATTAAGATCTTAACCATAAGCATTTAGAACAGATACAAACATGTTTAATATCAGTCCAAATATGAATAAGGTCATGGATAACCAACCAATTAAATATAGACAAGACTTCAAACCATGTAATATAAGTAACACTGCATAAGAGACCAATGAGGAATCAACTAGTGAACTTGGGATTTGTATAGTCTTAGAACTATTCAGAGGTATGGTAGATGGTATGGATGGTGGTATGAATTGTGTCATGACATGCATATCATCCTGAAAACAATATTATAAATCAGGTTTATAAGCTTTTAAATGAAATGAGGAAGAGTTTCTCAAAGACAAGTCAATATCTAGTGAAAAATCACAATCTTTGAAAGATGAATCTAGTAGACTAATAGGAGGATTATCAAAGAAATGATATGATATGATCTGATATATCAGAGACTAAATATATATTAAATACATGAGGAAAGGATTTAAGTCTATCACTCAATTAATATGTTATATCAACTTGGAACTGCGCACTATGACAGTGTTCTGAAGAATCAACAGGCTTCTCTAGCTCATCTGGAACTTCGATCTTGTGCTTCTCAAGAAGCTAAGACATGATGTATATATTCTTCTTGAAAAATTTATTCTCTGAATGAAATCCCTTGCTGTAATAAGAACACTTTGAAGTTCTCCCTTTCTTCTTACCCTTCTTTACTAAATCTTCACCAGTAGACTTCGGACTTTCATCTTCAATTTCAAACTTTGGCTTCTTCTCTTTTGATTTGGTATTATTTCTTCCTTGAACCATGAAAGCATGATACTTTCCCTTGGAATATTTAATATCTCCCATATGGATCAATTTATCTTTCTGCTTTGTTAGTGAATCAAAGAAAGTATTTAAAGAAGACATTTTCCACTTAGGAACAACAAGCCTAGTAGCATGAAAAGTAGACACAAAAATTGAGTAATCAGGACCCAATTTAGAAAGAATGGACACGATTGATTGATCATATTTATTATCAATCCCACATTTCTTGATAATTAAAAAAAGCTAATTGAAATTGTTTAAGAAACCCTTAATATAATCGAAACTGCTTAGAATCGGTGAGAATAACTCAATCTACAACTGATGTGCTCTTAACTCATCTTGAACTCCAAAGAGAGACTCCAATTGAGTCCACACTTGGTTTGGAGTGATCAAAATATCTATAGTAAATATTATATAAGGAGAAATATAGATACAAAGAAATCCATAGGCTTCATCCAACCTATTATTCCACTTGGCTTTCTCAATCACAACATTGTGCTCATTCTCCAAAGCTAGAGTAACTCTGTATAGTCCCTTACTGCACAGTAAAATGCCAATTTTGGATTTCCATTCATGGTAGTTGAAGGGAGTAATAATTATAGCCGATGAAGAATCCATATTTCTGATTTGATGCACTCAAGAAGAAACTCTCTACAACCTGCAAAAAAAAATTAGGAGAAAATGTTGTAAGCTTGGACCAAGCTCTTCTTTAGAGAGGGATAGGAGACTGGATGCGCTCCTCAACTCTATAGAAATTGAGTAACCTTGTGATTTTATACCATGTAGAAATATTAGATCCAATTCTATGATCAAATATGATAAGAAGAAGCACTGGAAATATATATTGCTACTAAGATCATTCTCACAAGAATACACAGGTAAAATAAAGAGAAGGAAAGAAATTGAATCACATGAATGAAGAGATGAATATTGGAGTGTATCCTTACATTAGATAATGATGAATAATAGTTTATATAAATAGTACATCCCTCATAGGTAATATTGATTTGTATGGAAACAACTCATAAAGCTCAGAAAGGTAGACTTACCAAATATGATAAACCCCCCTAGGTGGCTAAAGCACTTCCCAAATCAGTCAATTACCTCATGAATTAGCAAAAGAATAAGTGATTTGTCAAGAGTGATGGATAAACATGCTAATCTTGTAAAATGGAGAGAAAATCATGGAGGATGGGTTGGAAACAAAAGATACCAGTTTCCTAGTTAACTAGCTTTACCTTATCCACATAAAAGATGGATAAAAGAAGAAAAAGGAAAAACCTGCAGGAAAGTGCAGTTACTAATTCTAGGAGTCAATAAAGTGGTCAACATCAACCCAGAATCAGAATTAAAGCATTCCTAGGGTATAGATGGAAAGTGTTGACTTTAAGGTGCAAGTGGATGCCAGCTATTTAGACTAATGGGTAGGAAATTAATCAGAATTGATTAATTATTTTATCCTAAGTTATGAGTGGGTTTAATAATATCCCAACAAATACAAGGCAGTGCAAGAGGAACAATACAACCATTACATTTACACACTGAAAGAGCAATCATGCGCTTGAATGGAAGTGGTTTGGATCTCAAGTGACATGAAGAGACTTACAATATAACTTGAATACCTGAAATAAACTCAATAATAATGGTTGAATTCCATTCTCCTGAAACTCTATCAAAAGAATCAACTAGTACAATGTACATCAGGGGAAAATCTCCTAGCTAGTGACAAGGGAAACATATCCCAATTCTTTGATAAGCTTCAGAGCCTCTTAATTTAATTTGAAAAATGACAAAAATATGTAAAATGGATTTCTCAACCTCTTTCTATAAACTTCTGATGGATTTTTCATTCCTTCTAGACTTCTCTCATGAAAATAATAAATTAATAATTAATCTTTTTTAGGAGAGAATATATTTGGTGAGTTGGATTCTTCTTTGGAAAGTCTCTCTTGCATTAGACCCACTTTCCTCCATGACTTCTCCCTCTCTAGATAAAATTAGCCTATGTATCTTTCTTGAATCCTTTTGCGTACTTTTCTTCTTTTATTAATGTTTCTTGAGTCTTATCTTCCAAAATAGATAAAATTCTATCCTCTTTTCTTTTATGCAGCTTTTCCTTATTTTACTGCTTTTGGCTATTGCTTCTTCTTTTGTGTTGCTTTCCATATTTTTATTGCTTTCCTGCTTTCTACCACTTTCCTAATTTTATTTTCTTTCCTTCTTTCTTCTAGTTTCCTTGTGCAAGACAACTCATAAGGCCTGCCTAATATCCTATGTACCTTCCTTGGCCACCTACGCATTTCCAACTCAACAAACAATTAAATATATACAACTATGAACCACATCACTTATCAATATAATTTAATTAACTAACTAACCCATGATCCAAAATTAACCCCCCTAATAATTTATTTAATTTTCTACCTAAACCCATAAGGATTGGATGGGTTAGAAGCATGCTAGACTATGGAGCCTCTAATGTGGGGACATTACAACACACAAAATTGACAATGCATGGCTATTTGCAAGTGCATTTGTGAAATATTGAGGATTACTAACTTTTTACCAAACTTATCGGTGTGTTCACCTTAACATAGCACCTCTAACGGTGCATAGAAATGAAAAAATGCACTAGTGCATTGTAAGATTAACACACTTGGATGAAAATTTTATTTTTTTGTCCGTTGTGCTCTGATAAAGAAGTGCACTATAACGATGCATTGTAATTTGGGTTAAAATGATGCACATGTATTAGTGTGCCTCATGTAATCAAGTGCACGAGTGCACTCTGTACCATGAACACACTTGACATGTTTTCAATTTTCTTAAATTAATATGTGATGGTGTTGTATAATTTACCGCATTGTTGTAACAATTTGATTGGTGTATCGATGCGAAGATGCACTATTTGAAATGTAAGGAATGGAAAGTACTGGCATGTGTATGTAAATTAACACACCATTTTGAGATTTTTATTTTATATTTAAAATGACATGGTGCGCTATATACTATCCCGCATTGTGTAAATAGTGCACTATGTTAAGCAGTTATTAATTCACTACAGATAGTGCACCCTATAAATTTACAGGGTGCAATTCATTGTGGTGCGAACTGAAGCAAGAAAACACCCCATGTAGAATTTCATTTTTTTTAAGCAATGCAAATTCAAGATTAATTTAAAATTTCAATCCGCTAAAAGTTTAAGTTAGAATAAAATAAAGAGATTACCTAGACATTTTGCTGGCCAGGGATGCATGGTTTCCATGTAGTACAAAAAATGAAAGTTGTCCACCATTTGGAAAAATTCAAAAATCACCTATCGAAAATGGACAGGAGAAATGCCACTAAGAGGAGATCCGATGGAAGGGCACTATAGGGAGGAAAAGGTGGCACATGTGCTTGAGATCTCAAGAGCACTGTGGAATAGTAAAAATGAAAAGTTTAGTCAACATTTTTTTAATAAACCCTGATTTGGTGCACCTTATACACGAGCGCACTAGGACATTCTACTATGAGGTGTACTATCATGTCCCCATCCCTCAGTCTAACCAACACGAGGGGACATGAATTGATGCATGATCACACAATTTCATCCAATAGCCATAATTATGAATTTCATAATAGGAAAAATGGGTGTGCATGTGTAGAATCAAAATACATAGCAAAAATAAAGATACACACACACATCTAGCATGCATATGCAAGCTTAATTGTTATATGAATATGCATAAATATCATTACAAAACATAAACAAAAGAATACTTATCTTTAACAAGGAAGATACAAATAAATTGTTTGTGTAAGAGCCATTTTCCACCCAACCATAGGAACTTTGTCTAGCATATACTCTTTCTACATTCAGAGGCCACCCCCAAGCTGGGCTATGAGGCCACCAGTATGAAGGAACCACCTACATGCTTCTCTCTCTTAGCCCACAACCTCTTATACTCACCTTGCTTATCCAAACTCATATAAAGATCTCACTCGGCCATCATAACCATGTCACTCCTATTAAATTGAGCACATAGATCTGTGGACAAACACACAACTCACAAGATAGATCACATAATTTACTCAGTTATTGAAGAGTGAAATAGTGCAAAAATGGCTTGCAGCTGTGAATGCTTTTCATTAATCAAAGAGTAATTAGATAATAATTACAATGAAGTACAATGACTAAATAGCCACAAGCAATTTGAATCCACATGAGGAAATTCTAATTGATTAGACTCTACTTGATTGTAGGTAACTAAGACCTTGTCTAAATCATTATTAGAGGACTCAATAGTTAACTCATATTGTCTAAACCATTATCGGAGTTCAACGGAGTTCTAAAACACAACTCAAGTGTCTAACTAAGGCTAATTGAATGTGGTAGGTGAGAAATGCACCTCTCCTGCATGAAGCCATGAAAACCTAGTACTAACTAAATGTAACTGACTCCTAACTCAGCTTGACTAGTCACCAACTCAACTCAACTGACCTTGGTTAGTATCGGCACTCCCAGTGGCTCCTAAATTGTAGGGATTGGTCTAAGAGGCTCCTAAGCTGATGCATGCAAGTGCAATCAGTGGCAGTAGGCCTCAATTAGTGTTCCCCAAACTTTAGCATCTGGAAAATGTGCCCCAATTAGGCCAAGTGGACCCAATGGTGCTAGTGACTAAAAATAGACTGGATGGATTCACGATTTAGACATGACTCCTAATTTAGACATATGACCAAATTGGACAAGGAAGGATTAATAATCCTAACACCCCCCCTGAATCCTAACTTGGACAATCTGTGGGCCCTGGTAACTAATACTATAGGTCACCCATTACATCAACTAAAGTAAAGTAACTTCTCAATACAAGGAGCTGGGGGAAAAACCACATGGGAAAAAATCCCCCCTCTAATTCAGTAGGTAGAATGAGGATCAATATGGTTCTTCTGTGCACAGGTATCCTATGGCCTGGAATGTGAAACTCTCCATCATTATGTCTGGAGGAATCTTCCTCTTTGTAAGAAGAATGATATGCTCAACTAAATAAAAAATATAGACAGTTGTCGGATGAAGACTGGTCCCATGTAGAGCAACTAAAATCCACTGAAAAGTGAGAAAAGGTTCTTGAGGATTCAGAACACGTGAGAACCAATCAAGAAACTGATATGTTTCATCCATGAACATCAAATCATGAGTGTTAAAATCATCCCCAAGTGTTAGGAGCAAGTGTTCAAGCGGATGCAGAATATCTTCCTCTTTACTAGTTCTATGAGGAGATGAGCATGTGATCAATGGTAGAGAAGCATTGGGATTGTGGAGAGTGAATGCTTGAGATCCATAGTCTGATATATCTTCAAATATATATAATTATTCACAAAATAAAATATCAGAAACCTCATAAGAGGAAACTAACACCAAATCCCCAACAACAGTTTTGAAGAGAAATTGCGGTACTTGATTTTTCACACTGGAATTGGTGAGAGAAGCTACAAGCATGACTGAAAGATATTGGATTTTAAAATTTGAACCAAAAAATATCATATCATAAAGTAAATCATATCTAAATAGGTTCACAACAGATCCAAAACTATGAAATGAAATCAAATCCCCAGCATTTTTGTAGGAGACTTGCGGTACTTGTTTCTTCACACCGTTGATGAGAACAGCTACAAGCAGTACTGAAAGATTATGAATTTGAAATATTGAACCAATAAATATCATATCAGATCCAATTAATATCATATCATATCCAATAAGGTTCATATCATATCCAAATAAATGGTCAATCGATATGGTGGATGCACAGTTTTCTTCTTCTTCAAAATTCTTAATTTTGGTGCATGCAATCTTGCAGGAATTTGTTGGAAGATATAGATCAAGGGGAGAAAATGGATCACTCTGTTAATATTATATTTATTCCAAAATATCCAATTTATTACATCTTTTCACACCAACAGCAAGATTAGAGAGAGAAAAATCAAATTCCTCTTCACTTTTGGAAGCAATTACTAGCAAATTTTGCACAGAATTCAAAGGAAAATCACCAGTGAATGTTTGCATGGAAGTCCAGTAGTATTTTATTCAATATTAGATATTAGAATGTCTTCTTCTATTTCAGCCATATGAGGAGATGAGATATCATATATATCATAAACTTTCGGAGCATCAGGAGAAGGAGTCACTGCAAGGAGACTATCTTCAATTTGAATTGACTGTGTAGAAGCTTTTGCATCTTCTTCATCTTGAAAAACTTCATCATAAAGAGTGGAGGCCAATATTTTTAGAATGATTATGGTTCTGTATATACTCTCCCAAGTGCTATTATGATCCTCATCAATCATTCCAAAGGTTCTGTCCAATGTTGTCCAAATATCCTTTGGGTATTCAATAGATCTTTTGAGGTAGCACATGTTAGGAGAAAGGGCCATACACATTGTTCCAAAAGATACATCACATTCATTTAGCCAGTCATTCTCACTCTCAAAGGAATCTTCACCAAGTCCAATAGACACCTCATAGAGATCTTGTCTCTTCAGAGATGCGATCATCTTCATCTTCCATTCTGAATAGTTTGAGAATAGAGTGAGAAGAGGAACTGATGAATCCATTTGAAGTTGCACCTTCAAAAACACAAAAGGGGCACCATAAAGTCGACAGCCTGCACATTTCAGGTTTTCATCACACCCAACATAGTTGATCAAGCAAGCTTGATCAACAATTCCTTAACTTGGGGTATTAAGTGGTAAACCTCCTGCTTCTGTTGCAGAGATGGAATGAGACAAGTGACTCAGATCCACATCAAGCCAAAAATATTTGGCCTTTTGCACACATCCTGATGTAGGTGGGTTTAAGGGTTATATCTGCGTGTATACGTGAGAAAGGGTTTAAAAGTCGCGTATAGAAAATAAGAGGTGTTTTTAGGGATGATCTTGGAAACATCAAAGGTACAAAAATGGTCCATGGGGTCCAAAGAGTCTCTAGAGGGACAGGGAAGGCCATAAATGTGTGATCTACCATGTGTGGTAAAATCAGCTGTAACAGATGCCCCCTAATGTGTGAGGTCAAAGGGGTGATACGATGGCCAAAATATATTATAAGTCTATCCCAAAAGTTGAGTGATGAAGAACCAGGTGGAAGAACCAGCCATCCAACAATATAGTACAAATATCTATGCATATGACTGCAAGTACATACAACAGTCCCGGATACATAAGAGTACAATGGCCATGAATAGGCATGATAAAAAATATGACATGTGTGGTCATCACCACATACAATATAGATAGATCAGAATCTCCATGATGAATATATACAAAGGGTCATGATCTCCATGAAATTTGAAGATATACCATGGATCAAGATCTCCATAATGGACACAGATATCTAACATACACTGGAATTAAGTCATGAGATCTGAAATCTCATGAACACTAGAACGATCAAGGAGGTAGCATATCAGAAATGCCACCAATATAGAAATTCTTCTACACAAACCGCTATGAGTACATGTCCTACTATGTGAATAGAGGTGTCGAGGTTGAACATAGTATTCCATCGTTTGATTACCAGTCATTGATGTATACCATTAATAGATGCGAGATCACCCACCGATAATGAAAATGGGAATCAAGGTACTAGAGTGCAATCTAACAAGTGTGAATAAATGTGTTGAGGTCAAACACTTGAAAGAATCCATTAATCAGGGGACATTGATGTATTCCCAAAATTGTCAATGGCAAGAGAACCTACCACTGATGATTGTAAGTCTCAAGGCACTCAAATGACTCTAGACTCCTATCCCAGAATAAATGATCTAAATTCGATGGGATGGAATCCGCTGGAAGAAGGGAATTAAGGCATCCCCCATCATCTAACACAAGGTACTTAGCAAATCTGTATAATGTGGAAGAACTCGATCATAATGTTCTCAAACCAATACTAGTACCGAGAATGGTCGACATGCAAAGTCAAGAAAACTGAGGAATGGTTGACTCAGGCTTCAACTTCCTTTGAACAAGAGCATAAATGTGAATGGTGACTAAATGTAGGTAGCATAGACTCAATACACAAAACTGGGACATCTCTGCGACATAGGAGGCATTGATAGAGGCTCCATAGGGACTGGAAGCTTAACTAGTCAGTGGAGATAAAATCAGAGAAATGAGTACAACTCCTAAAGTCAAACTATTAACCCAACCAATGGATGTGATATACAGTGCTCTGTTCGAAGGTGGCACGAATCGACTGCTGCCAAAGATAACATCTTTTCCTGTTCATCTTTTTGTTTTTTTGGACTTTTTCAAATATTTTGAAAATCTTGAAAAAGAATAAAAGTTCGTTATAGTTACATATCTAGGAGGATACAAGTGTAAAGGGGCAAACAAACTAGTTCCAAGCAGCAGAACATACCTATGCTCAATGCAAGGAAACACATGTAGGATAACGACACTCGGGGAAAAGTCCCCTCCCCGTAAAAAATGGGGAATCAAGCTGCAAAAGATACGTAAAATAGCTCTGCTTGGCTGGACATGAGATAAGCTCAGGATATATGGTTGATAATAAAAGTCAGGGAAGTCGGAATAAGGCTCAATAAGGAAACCAAAACTCATGATAATGCAATTACAACTTGACATATACAAGGGAGTCCCGGGGGAAAAAGGACAGCATAAAGGTCAAGAGGAATATGAAGCTTTTGCTCAAAGTTATGGCGATACTATACAAAGGACTCCCACAATCGAAAGGAGGAAACACAACATGGGCATCGAATGCAACAAGGATCTAACTAGGGAACCCGTGTATAGGAAAGCTCTACCATTCGCATAGTGTCACTTCTAAAAGCAGCATGAAGGTTCCATGACACCATGGAATGGGTTCATACCTAAGGTTAAAATGGAACGGTCATAAGGAAATGCATAAGTGCAAGCGCATGTGATATCCTAACCTATATGCCAGTTCAGACATAATACCTATGATAGGCACAAACGGGTCAAAACCTCGGAGAGAGTGTACAAAAACTAGACCCTATATGACAACCATATTAGTCCAAAAAAACCCAAAATAGTCAATAAAGAATCCAAACTATAGGATATAGGGAGGAATGCTCATGACAAATGCACCCAAAGGAAACAATACGGTGAATGATGGGACATGAAAAGGAAATTAAGGTGTAGACCCAATGTTCACGCATCCATTACCACCCCCATGAGGGTGACCACCAGTGTAAAGAATGAGAGAAAGGATTCAACATCCTCCACAAATGGAGTAAAGGGCGGAATCTGACCACTCCCAAATCTATGAGCATATTAAGGGGCTATGATGCCCCCAAGTCCGACACCAGGGTTCGTACTAGGACCAAGGACGGGCAATAGGATACCAGGCATGTCGAAGATAAAAGGACCCAAACTCAAGAAACCATAAATATACTCAATTAACTGCGATCCCAAAGGCCAACTAGCACACAAAGAACACACTCCTAAGAAAATCTACAACCAAAATACAAGCAAACCAAGGGGAGGATATGTGAGCTCCCGAATTCAGCAGGTATGTCTCACCTAGGAGAGGCTCGAAATTCCCATACACTACAAGCGGAGGTATGTAACCAATTATAGTGGCCCTCAGCTTCAACGCATAAAGCGTTGTGTTATCAAACCTCTACCTGGCCAGGACACTCACAAAATAACCTCTGCAAGTACCCCTTATGATACCTAGGTAAGGAAACTAAGATCACCCCAATATAACCAATGCTTAGGTGAATAGTCACAGGCGGGATCAATTGTATGGGTAGGGTAACAAATCCCGGAACTCAAAAGAGTCCCCAGATATGAATACAATCCTGGAAATATCTCCGGTGCTCACAGAAAGTAACCAGGGGTCATCCTAGTCACAATCGTGTGCATTGCCTCATGCTTAAATCTCGTGTAAGAGGAGCATCTTGAGAAACAATAATTATACCAAGGATTTCACTATCTCACCTGGATAGACACCTACTTGTTTTATGTTTAGTAGTCTTGGAGAATTGACTCACAATGAACTATTCCAAGACTCTAATCCTAATCTTGTTTGTGAACCCTATAAAAGAAAAATGTGTAGTTCATTTTAAATTATGTGTTGATTTTAATGGTTGTGATTACTCAAAGGGAAATGGGTGTGCAACTAATGATCAAGTTATGACTCAGCAGTGAAGTAAATATGCACACCTAACAAACAATTCCAAGTGCAATGTGTAGAATGAAATATGGGGTATGCCACTACATGAGATGCAAAAATATTCATTCCTTTCTGAATGCCAATGAAATCCTTCCTATATGAAATCCTAAACACGACTCTCATCCAAGAAATCCAATGCAAGTACCTCCTCAAATCCATATGGAAAAAAAATGAAACTACCTTGTATTTTTCAATATAAAAGAATGAAAAATGAAATAATAGTCATCTAAAACTCTCAGTCTCTGGAACAAGTATAAAACACAAGCCCAACAAGATACCGAGACAAAAAAGAGTAATGCACTAATGGGAAAAAAAGGATAAATGACTAAAACTACTTTCAAAGAAAAATCAATGAAAAAGAGGTCTCTGGTCACAAAAGAAGCATCCAACAAACAACATCAGACCCAAGGAAGACCCAACCACACTCACAACCGACCCAACAACTTCCCACAATATCAAACTCACCAAAAGGGAGGATGTGCACAACTGTTTAAAGAACAACTGCGTATATATGCAACTTTTGGCCAAAAAGCTTCATGTATACACGGATTTTGGCTTAAACCCTGCATGTATACACGACTTTTGGCCAAAAATCTACGTATGTACGTGACTTTTGGCCAAAAACCTGTGTATATAAAGAAGACAGCGGTAAAAATTAGGCCAAGGGTTAAACCAATAAAGGGGAGTGTCAATGGATGAACATACTATAAAATGTGACATAGAAACAACGAGAAACAAAGAGCAAGTCAATAATATCAAGCACATTGTGCCCCCAACCCCAAAGAAAAACAAGGAACATCCCAAGTATGGTCGCCAATTTTGTTACGTAGAAAACTTTCTATGGCTTGGGGTATACCACAACAAATAGAGTAACTGTAGAAATCAATCCCTTCCTAATATGCAAGAGAAATAAAACATCTAACACTAAAGGATTTTGAAACATACCTTATTCCAGATGGTTGATGTAGATCCCCATTGAGATTTTCCAATCCCGCTTGTGTTATCAATTGGCTCTCTCAACAATCAGCAAATAAGAAAAGCATGCTATATAATGGTGTTAGACCTACTCTAGCACATATAATCAATAATGTATAAGAAATTTAAAGCATTAAAGGATTCAATATTCATTTAAATGCACATCATTGGACAGGAAAATATATTTCTATTAATATAAATCAGAGATTACAAGAATGACAATCTCTATCAGCACGTCTGCGAACCGGAGAAACTGAGTCCTCCACCTGGGCCTCCACCACCTCAATCCTCCATCTCTCAATATCAAGCTCACAAGCAAAGGAAAGCTTGGGAAGAACACCAAGTGCTCCAAGGGACAAATGGATGTAGACTCAAGTATAAGCTACGACAACAATGGACTATAGTTTTCTTGCTCTTCAATTCCTCTCCTTTCAATGTATCCAAAGGGTTTCTTATATAGTGCTTCAATGGGGTAATGGAAGGTCAAATCCGAGTGATCTCAAGGAATATGGAAGGCTAAGAGACAGGTGACTCAGATCCACATCAAGGAAAACTCCAAAAATATTTTCCCTTTTGCACACATTTCAATGTACACGGGTTTAAGGGTTATATCCGCGTGTATACATGAGAAAGGGTTTAAAAGTTGCGTATAGCAAATAACAGGTGTTTTTAGGGATGATCTTGGAAACATCAAAGGTACAAAAATGGTCCATGGGGTCCAAAGAGTCTGTAGAGGGATAGGGAAGGCCATAAATGTGTGATCTACCATGTGTGGTAAAATCAGTTGTAACAATTCCTTGTCTGCCGAGGCTCTCATACCATATTAAATTGAGCACATAGATCTGTGGACAAAAACACAACTCACAAGATAGATCACACAATTTACTCAGTTATTGAAGAATGAAATAGTGAAAAAATGGATTGTAGCTATGAATTATTTTCATTAATAAAAAATTAATTAGATATTAATTACAATGAAGTACAATGGTTAAATAGCCACAAGCAATTCGAATCCACATGAGGAAATTCATGTTGATGGATATGTAACTTCAGAATGTATTCACTTGTATGTTTCATGTATTGTACCCCAATGTTTATTCCAGGAAGTATCTGTAATGTAATTGAGTCATGTCATGCCCTGATGTTCCTATCGGGAGGTTCTACAATGTAAACAAGTCATGTCAAGTCATTGTGGGTAACCCTCCTATTGTTCATGGTTAAATTCCCCGCAATTCCAGAGCCATAGGGTTATTAGAATCTCCTAGAGAATTCAGCCCTAGTGAGTTATTGTCAAGTCAGGAATTAGTATAAATAGAGAGTGAGCCTCTCTATTTATCACACACTCACTCACACTCGGTTGTAGCACATAGTTGAGAGAAAAGAAGTTGTTGGGGCTAGAAATAAAGAGGCTACTACTGTTGGGAGATCATCTTACTATTTTGGGGTTTTTCTTTTGGTGTTGATTCTATCTCTGAGGAAATTGCAAGGTTTTCTCCATTTATGGTTTCCTTGAGGAAAAAAATTGTGTTCATTGTCTCTTATGTTTGATTGTTGTACTTGTTATTCTCTCAGTTAAAGATACTAACATAATGCTAGCTTGAATGATAAAAATCTAACATGGTATCAGAGCTAACCTGAGAAAAAGACACTCTGCAGCTGCAGAGACTAGGGATTCTTAATTTTTGGATCTCTCTCCACATATTTTCAGTAAAATAAGGTTGGACTGACTCTCCTCCCTAGGGTGCATCTTTCTATTGAAGCATAATCTAATTCTAAGCATTTTCAGTTTTTGACCCGACACTACTACTGAAAATTAGGGATTTCCACAGAAGTGCAATTTTTGAGTGACCGCAGGCATGGATTGATCTCTTCCTCAACATTGAAGTTTAGAGATCAATATCAAAGCATTTTGTTGGACAGAACTTCGGGAAAGCCAAACCCTAATATGCTCCTGAACTAGCACTGCAGAGATTCAGCTCCAGATTTAGATCTGACATCTTGACCTGGTAAGATCTAAATCTTTTGTATTTCTATTTGAGGTTCTCAGTTAAGATGTCTCATCATACCAAGCTTGATGAAAATCTTGGGGGAGCTGATAACTTCCAAGCCTGGAAGTATAGGATCTCCATGGTCTTGGAAGAAAATGAGTTGGAATCCTATATCAATGAGGATGTTCTCGTTCCAGAGGGAGATGAGGCTAAGCCCTTACACAAGAATAAGTTGGTCATGGCTAAGAGGATTATTGTTGATTCAATCAAGGATCACCTCATACCACAGGTGTCCTCCCTAGAGACACCTAAAGC
>LPNX010929323.1:479923-507731 GCA_001517045.1 Pseudotsuga menziesii | reverse complement strand
AACCAGAAGATGACTCTGAGAAACCAACTGAAGAATGTAAAGATCCAGAATGCAGAGACCATCTAGTCTTACTTTACAAGGGTCTCTCAGATCAAGGAACAGTTGGAAGCAGTAGATGAAGAAGTGGAGAATGCAAAGATTGTGATGACCACCTTGAATGGTCTCCCTAGATCATGGGACTCCTTTATTCAAGGGATCTATGCCAGAAAGAAGTTAGTCAAATTTAGTAGACTATGGGAAGAATGCTCTCAAGAAGAAGCTCGGATAGCAGCTCGAGAAGAAAAGATGTGAAGTGAAGATCAAGCTCTCACAGTTCACTCCAAGAAAATCAAAAGAAGTTCTCATCACTCTAGAGGTAAGCATTTCCATAAAAATAACACTAGAAAAGATTTGTCTAGAAATAGATGTTATACATGTGATGAAGTAGGACACTTTGAAAATATTGTCCTAAAAGACAAAATAAGAAAAAGGGAAACAAGAGAAGACATCATGCTCATGCTGTAGAGGATGATGAACCTTCCACAAGGAGAATCAGACAAGAAAGTGATGATTCTTCAAGAGATGAAGAATATGTCTTGATTTCTGCTCTCACGGGAAACATCACACATGGAAGCAATGATTGGATTATAGACAGTGGGGCTTCCAAATATATGACAGGATTCAAAGAGTCCTTTGTGAAACTTTCAGAACATGAATCACCCCACAAGGTGAAACTTGGAGATGACTACCAACATCCAATAAAAGGTAGTGGGGAATCCTCCTATAAGCTAGACTCTGGAAAGTCTATGAAGATGCAAGATGTACTGTTTGTACCAGGACTAAACAAGAAACTCCTCTCCATATCTGCATTAGATGCAAAAGGCATGGGAGTTGGATTTATATATGGGCAAGTTATCATGTGGCCAAAGGGAAAGACTATTAATGATGCAATAGTGATTGGGGAACAAGAGGGAGGTCTATACAAATTGAAGGGAAATCCAGAACAAGATTTGGTCCATGACACAATAGATCCAAATGAACTTTGGCATAGAAGGCTTGCACATGTGCATTACAGAGCACTACCACTTGCAAGAAAGGCTGTTGAAGGTCTTCCATAAATTCAGGAAAAACATGATGGAGTCTGCAAAGGATGTGCGAAAGGAAAGAACACAAAGAAAACATTTCCAAGTAATGAGAGAAAGGAAAAAGGAATCTTGGAAATAATTCACTCCGATGTATGCGGTCTGATTTCATCCAGTTCATTAAGTGGGTATGTATACTATGTTTCCTTTATTGATTTTTTTTTAGGAAGACATGGATTCTCTTCATGAAGAACAAAGATGAAGTATTCAACAAGTTCAAGGAATTCAAAGCCTTGATCGAGAACCACATAGAAAAAAAGATCAAGACCTTTTAATCAAATAATGGTGGAGAATTCACATCAAATGAATTCAAAGCATTATGCAAAGATTCAGGGATTAAGAGGGAGTTAACTACTTCATATAATCCACAACATATTGGGGTTGCAGAAAGGAAGAATAGAACAATCATTGAAGCTGCAAGGGCTATGCTTCATGATCAAGATCTTCCCATGCATTTATGGGCAGAAGTTGCAAGAACAATGGTGTATGTATAGAACCGTACTCCACACAGAGTACTTAAGAACAAGACACCTGAAGAAGTCTTTTTCGGCAAGAAACCAGAAGTCAACCATCTCAGAATATTCGACTGTCCATTGTACATACACATTCCAAAAGAAAAGAGGACAAATCTAGATCCTTCAGGAAGGAAGGGTATATTTGTGGGATACTCTGAAAGCTCGAAGGATTATAGAATATACTTCCCAATATTCAAGAAGATTGACATTAGGAGGGATGGAACATTTGATGAAGACTCAGCTTACAACAAATCTAGAAAAAGACTTGCTGAAGAACCTGAAGAAAATGAAGCACCCAGAATTCATGACACAACCATGAACGAAGAAATTCAAGAAGAATATCGATAATTTGAAAGACCTCAAGAACCTGTAGATCCACCTTAGGAGAAGAATCCTCACAAGAGGAAACTTGCTTGGGTATGAGAAGCTATCCAAGGTGCAGAAAGATATGGGGCTCCAGAAGAAAATCATAGAGAAAGAAAAAGAACCAGGTCCTGCTCTGGTTATGTAGCCTTATTATGTGATTTCATTGATAAAGAACCTTCCAATTATGAAGAAGCGGAAGAAAGGAAGGAATGGAAGGATGCTATGATCGAAGAGTATCAATCGATCATGAAGAATGATGTTTGGGATTTTGTTCCAAGACTAAAAGGGAAGTATGTTGTAACTTACAAATGAATCTACAAGATCAAGCATGCTGCAGATGGTAGCATAGAAAAATATAAAGCAAGATTTGTGGCTCGTGGCTTCTCCGAAGGAATAGATTATGAAGAAACTTTTTCACCTGAATCCAGATACACTTCCATCAAATCAGTACTTGCTCTGGCTGCAGTGATGAAATGGAATATAAACCAGATGGATGTCGAGACTACTTTCTTGAATGGTGTAGTGGAAGAGGAAGTGTATGTGGAGAAGCCACTCAGTTTTGAGACACATGATAGGGAGTCTCATGTGTGTAGATTAAAGAAAGCATTGTACGGTTTGAAACAAGAACCTAGGACATGGTACGACAGAATTGACAGCTTTCTATCCAGGTTGGGCTTTACCAAGAGTAAAGAAGATTCCAACCTTTACTACAAGGTTGAAGATGGTAACCCAGTAATACTTCTACTGTATGTATATGATCTATTTGTAACAGTATGGGTGGGTTGATTACTGATACGAAGAGGAAAATTGTTTCCAAGTTTGAAATGAAGGACTTGGGTATGATGCATTATTTTCTAGGCATGGAGGTGTGGTAGAATGCATATGGAATTTCCCTGGGGCAAGGGAAATATACGGTAGAGATATTAAAGAGATTCAGGACGATGGACTGCAAGGCAATGACCACACCTATGGCATCAAACCTAAAGCTATTGAGTGATGCTTCATCAGAGTCAATTGATGCTACGATGTATCGTTAGATGATTGGTTCCTTGATGTAGATGATGAACACAAGACCAGCTATTTGCTTTGCTGTGAACACCTTGAGTTAGTTCCTGACAGATTCGAGACATGTTCACTTGATTGCTGCAAAGCATATTCTGAGGTACCTGAAGGGTATAGTTGATTATGGGATCAAGTATGAGGTGAATCAGAAGATTAACCTGGAGGGTTATGTTGATTCAAATTGGGTAGGAAGTGCCATCGATAGGAAGAGAACTTCAGGTTGTTGCTTCAATATGGGATTAGGTGTGATCTCTTGGTTTAGCATGAAGAAATCTTGTGTGGCATTGAGTACAGCTAAAGTAGAGTATGTCACAGCTTGTTCAGCTAGTTGTGAGGCAGTATGGCTGAGGAAGCTATCATTTGATCTATTTGATCTCCATTTAGATGCTACTTGTATATATTGTGACAACCAAAGTTGTGTGAAGTTGTCGAAGAACCCAGTGTTCCACGACAAGTCGAAGCATATCGAGATCAAGTATCACTATATCAGGGATATGGTGCAGTGAAGCTCTAGTATGTTGCGACAGATGAACAGATAGCTGATGTGTTGATGAAGCCATTAGCCAGAGTGAAGTTTGAGTACTTTAGGGAGAAGCTTGGTGTTCTCCAAATTGAGGTTTCCCTCAAGGGGAAGTGATGAGTCCATGAGCCATTCTGACATGGTAAAAGGATTGGTTCCTTCCATGGTCAGATGTAAGGGTTGAGCCATTCTGTCATGGTGAGACGATTGGTTCCTTCCATGTCAAATATGAGTGCTAAGCCATTCTATCATGGTGAGAGGATTGGTTCCTTCCATGTCAGATATGAGTGCTGAGCCATTTTGATATGACCGTAGGATTGGTTCCTACATGATCAGATATAAGGGCTATTTCCATTCTCTGAATGGAGGTACCTGGTCAGTTACCAGGAATACTCAGTCTAGGACTGAGGGGCATTCTGATATGACTGTGGGATGTAGTCTCAAATGCTCAGATATAAGTACAGGGCCATTCTGATGTGATTGAGGGATATGTTCCCACTTGATCAGATATAAGGGTTGTTTCCATTCTGTCATGGTGAGAGGATTGGTTTCTTCCATGTCAAATGTGAGTGCTGAGCCATTCTGATGTGACTGTAGGATTGGTTCCTACATGATCAGATATAAGGGCTATTTTCATTCTCTGAATGGAGGCACCTAGTCAGTTACCAAGAACCCTCAATCTAGGACTGAGTGTCTTTCTGACGAGTCAAGTTCAGATGTAAGTGTTGTGCCTTTCTAATGAGTCAAGGTCAGATGTGAGTGTTGTGCCTTTTCACAGATGATAGTAGTTGTGTCCTATCATGTTGGTGAATGTAAGTGTTGTGCCTTTCTGACAAGTCAAGGTCAGATGTAAATGCAGTTCCTTTCCACAGATGATAGCAGTTGTGTCCTATCATGCTGGTGGATGTGAGTGTTATGCCTTTCCACATATGATAGTAGTTGTGTACTATCATGCTGGTGAATGTAAACAATGTGCCTTTCTGACATGGTGTTGGATGTGTTCCTCTCATGGTCAGATGTGAGTGCTGGCCATTCTGACTTAGGGTCAGATATAAGTGCTAAATAATACCTACAAGGAGGCTAGGCCTACAACCAGCATGAAAAAGGGTTGGCTTTGTAGAACTTCCTATGACGAGAAGAATCATGAGATAGCACCTATGATGACGACCCAGTGATGATTCAGATCCAGTAATGATGTCTCTGAGATTATCCAAATTGAGTGATGCTCCAGATCCAACAGTGATGATCCATATCCAGTGATGATGTCCCCATGATGATCCAGATCGAATGATGATCCAGATCCAGTGATGATGTCCTCGTGTTGATCCAGATCGAGTGATGATGATCCAGATCCAAGATGAAGATAACTTGAAGATGAATATGACTTGAAGATGCAAATGACGAGATGATCCAGAGAAGAAGGCTAGTGGTGACAAATTGTGTCGAAATAATACCTTCCTAGTTAAGAGGGAGTGTTGATGTATATGTAACTTCGGAATGTTTTCACTTGTATGTTTCATGTATTGTACCCCAATGTTTATTCCAGGAAGTATCTGTAATGTAATTGAGTCATGTCATGCCCCAATGTTCCTATAGGGAGGTTCTATAATGTAAACAAGTCATGTCAATTCATTATGGGTAAGCCTCCTATTGTTCAAGGGTTAAAGTCCCCGCAGTTTTAAGGCCCTGGGGTTATTAGAATATCCTAGAGAAGTCGGCCCTAGTGAGTTATTTTCAAGTTAGGAATTAGTATAAATAGAGAGTGAGACTCTCTATTTATCACACACTCACTCACACTCAGTTGTAGCACATAGCTGAGAGAGAAGTTGCTAGTGCTAGAAAGAAAGAGGCTACTGCTATCGGGAGATCATCTTACTATTTTGGGGTTTTACTTTTGGTTTTGATTCTATCTCTGAGGAATTTGCAAGGTTTTCTCCATTTATGGTTTCCCCAAGGAAAAACATTGTGTTCATTGTCTCTTGTGTTTGATTGCTGTACTTGTTATTCTCTCAGTTAAATATCCTAACATAATGCTAGCTTGAATGATCAAAATCTAACAATTCAAATTAATTAGAATCTACTTGACTGTAGGTAACTAAGACCTTGTCTAAATCATTATAGGAGGACTCAATAGTTAACTGACCTTGTCTAAACCATTATCAGAGTTCAATGGAGTTCTAAAACACAACTTAAGTGTCTAATTTAGTGTTAACTAAGGCTAACCGGCTGTGGTAGGTGAGAAATGCGCCTCTCCTGCATGCAGCCATGAAAACCTAGTGCTAACTAAATGTAGAGGACTAGAACTGAATGTAACTAACTCCTAACTCACCTTGACTAGTGACCAACTCAACCCAACTGACCTTGGTTGGTATCAACACTCCCAGTGGCTCCTAAATTGTAGGGATTGGTCTAGGAGGCTCCTAAACTGAAGCATGCAAGTGAAATCAGTGGCAGTAGGCCTCAATTAGTGTTACCCACACTTTAGCAATTGGAACATGTGCCCCAGTTAGGCCAAGTGGACCCAATGGTGCTAGTGACTAAAAATAGACTGGATGGAATCCCGATTTAGATATGACTCCTGATTTAGACATATGACCAAATTGGACAAGGGAGGATTAATAATCCTAACAACTCCTTTCAAACTCCCTTCACAACACAAGGAAGGATTTCCCCTTCACTGATCCACACTTCCATTAGGGAATCCAACCCTTACAATGCTTACCTAGGTGTTCAGTAATAGCTTAATGTGTTGTATGTTGTTAGAGAACCTCCTGCAGTGTTAACCATGGCTTATAAAAAATTCACAGGTGGTAGAACTTAATGGGTAAGGGTTCCTATATTTCCCAACCTATCTTCTCACCTACATCCATCAATATTCCCTTTCCAAAATTCATCTCTGTCACTAAATTCGAATTTATGGGTTCAACACACTCTGGTAATGGCCATGAACAATAGTAGGAAACTCTATGTAGTGTGTAGGAAAACATGCATGAATAATAATAAAAATGGTGTTGACTCCAAGGGGTATGACATGATGGTGAAAATACAACTGACATAGCTTATGACCATAGAATAAAAGGACTATTGAAAGATGACATAACTGTCACAGGCCACATGCTTCAATAATTACATGAAGTGACTTTCCCCACCAACCTCACACATGCATTCAATGATTGGGTTAGTAGTAAAAAAAGGGAGTTAATTGGATAATTTAAAGCACATGGAAGATTTTGGTTGATTTATAAGGTCGACACTTGGTAGCATAGGATTTAGTATCCACATAGCCCCCCTTTGTCTTCCCCTCTGGTGGAATCACTGTATGCTATAGTGCTCTTTACACAAGCATATTGGACCATTTTGTTAATTTTCAACATAATATTTACATACATTTTGAATTGGCATGATAATCCAACCATATAGTCCAAAATAGAATTATATACATCATACATTCCTATCCATTCACTAGTCAGGCCTTGGCCTTGAGTACTGCACTAGGAATCCATACTAGCATATTTACATCATTTTACATAATTTTGATTAAATACATTCCAAGTCAAAATTGGGGTATCATAATCCCTCCCCCTTGGAATAACACCATCCTCAAGTTTTTCTCAAAATTAGAACAAAAATGGGTATGCCTCTTTCATGGCATATTCCAACTCCCACGTAGCCTCATCGAGACCAAAGTGCTTCCATTGCACCTTAACCTGTCTGATGGCTCGGTTTTGGAGAAACATTACCTTCTTCTCTAGGATGCAAACTCTTCCTCGGGTTCCACCTGAATCACATCCCAATCTATCACATGGTTAGGATCATGTACATATTTCTTAAGCAAAGAGACATGAAAAAAATTATGAGCTCTAGTATTAGCAGACAATGCAATTCTATATGTAACTGGTTCTGAATTTCAAGCACTTCAAACGACCCACAATATCTTGGTCGTGACAGCTTGGAACAACTTCCAAGCTTCAAGGAACTCTTCCTTTGCCTCACTATAAGGTAAACATGATCCACAACACTAAATTCTCTATGCATTCTATTTTTATCTGCGTTTCTTTTCTGTCTATCTTTGGATGCTTTAAATTTTGAATAATTTTTGCAACCACTTGTTCCATTTCCTTAAGAAATCATGGATCAAGAAAAATTATGTTTACTGGATTCTCCCATGTCACTGGTGTCCTACACTTTCTTCCATCTAAATCCACAAATGGACTCATGCCCAGAGAAGCATGCTTCCCGTTGTTATATGCAAATTCTACCAAGTGTAAATAATCTTCCCACTTGGATGGTTTGTCCATCACATACATGTGAAGAATGTCCTCAAGAACCCGATGTACTCTCCTTTTTTTGCCATCTATTTTTGGATGGTAGGCAATGCTAAAATTTAGTTGTGTACCTAAGTCTGCAAAAGGAATTTTCCAAAAAATTGAAGTAAATTTTGTATCTTTGCCTGAAATTATTGCCTTTGGAAATCCATGCAACCTGAAAATTTCCTTCATAAAAATATTTACAATGGAATATGTTTTATTTGTAGATTTATCTCGTATAAAGTGTCTTGATTTTGACAATTTATCCACCACAACCATGATGGAATCATGCTGCTTCACAATCATTGGAAAACCTGTAATAAAATTAATGGAAATGATTTCCCATTTCCATTTTGGAATTGGCAAAGGGTGCAACAAAATTGTTGGGTGTTGATGCTCAAATTTTACTTGCTAACATTTCATGCACTTAGAAATATACTCAACAATGTCTCTTTTCATCCCGGGAAAAAAATATTGCTTCTTGGTTGTAGCAATTGTTTGTGAGATCCTGGGTGAGCAAAAATGACATTTTATGAATTTCATCCATAACAATTCTCCACAAATATACCACATTAGGAATATAAAGGAGTCTATTTTTGTAAATATGAATTCCATCCCCTTCCAAATGATAACCATCATACCCTTTTTCAAAATTTTGTTGTTGTAATTTACCTTTTATTTGCACATGCAGTTAATCTTCAACAAGATAATTACCAATTTATTGTCTTAAATTTGATTGGCAATTACTAATGGCCATCACATGCATTTCTTGCACCTTTTTGTTGAGTGCATCAACCACTTTTTTTCTCTTTTCCCTTTATATGTTTAATTTCAAAATCAAATTCACATAAAAATTCCATCCATCTAGCTTGCTTGGAATTTAATGTTGGCTGCTCAAATACATATTTCAAACCACAATGGTCTATTCTTAACTCGAATTTTCTACCCACTAAGTAGTGTCTCCACATTTTCAAATCATGCACTATGGATGCAAGTTCCAATTCATGGGTAGCATAATTGTTTTCACCCTCCTTTAATTTATGAGATTAATAACATACCAGATAAATGTATTGCATAAGTACTCCTCCAAGACCTTGTTTGCATGCTTCTATACACACCACAAAGTCCTTTCCTGGATCTTCATTTTTCACAATTGGGGCACTTGTGAGAATATTTTTCAACATCTAGAAGATTTCTTCACATTTACGTGTCCATTCAAATTTTATTCCCTTCTTTTTCAAATAAGTGATTGGGTGTGAAACCTTGGAGAATCCTTCATTGAACCTCCTATAATAACCAGTGATACCCATAAAATATCTCATATCTATTACACTCTTTGGAGTTGTCCAATTCATAATGGCTTCAATATTTTATGGATAAACTGATAATCCTTCATTTGAAATAATGTGACCCAAATAATGAATCTTATTTTTGTAAAATTCACATTTACTTAGATTTGCATACAACTTATGCTCCCTCAGTAATTACAAATCCATTCTCAAATGTTCTTTGTAGCAAGGATTTCTCCTTGCTACAGGGGCAGGAATGGCTCTCTTCTGTCTATAGGACAGAAGGGTGGGTTCCTGCGTGGATGAGAAATGCAGAAAATAAAACATAACATAAATGATAGAAATGAAAGCTAACAACAGAACAGAAAGAAGAAGATGGAACGGTGAACCCCTCTGCACACAAGTGGTTAAGGTTTCTCCTCCATTAACCCGCAAACAAATCCTAAGCTATGGTAAAAACTGCAAAACAATGTTAAGCTAAAAACCTGCAAATGGAAACATGGGTTATAAAGCAAATAAAACAAATAAATAAAACATGCAAGACAAATTATACCTTCTCTAGTGGAAATGGGCCACCATGCCCAAGCTTGTGGAAGCACCTCTCTCTCTCTTGGATGGGGAGCAATGGATCAATGGAGATGGAGATGGAGGAGAGGGAGTGTGGGTGGTTTGAGAGGCAAATGTCTCAAAGCATCCATGGGCAGCATCACAATATGTAGGGAGAAGTGTTTTGAGAGTGAACCCCCACCCTCCTTTTATAGCTTTTCCAAGGGGTTTTAGGGTTTTAAGCCCTTGGTCAAGGATTTAGCCCCTTTCACCCTAACTTTAGCCCCTTTTAGGGTTTTAGCCCCTTTTTGAGGGCTTTAGCTCCTAGGAGGCTATTTTGGGCTCCTTTTTGGGGTTTTTAGCCCTTTTTCTTCATCCTTAGGCTATTTTGAGGGTGTGGGGGTCTAATGGAGGGATATGAGGGTCGTAAGATGGTGTCCTTGGGTGGTTTAGGCCATTGATAGATTAGTGGGGGATTTTTGAGTTAACATTCTTCATGTTCCTTTTCATTCTTAGAGTAAATAAGAATGTCATCTAGAAAAACAAGAACAAACTTGTCCAAATACCTATTGAAAACACTATTCATGAGACACATGAAAGTAGCTGGTGCATTAGTGAGACCAAATGAAACCACTACAAATTCATAGTGTCCATACCTTGTTCTAAATGTTGTATTTTGAATGCATTCTTCCTTGATTCTCACTTGATGGTACCCAAACCTCAAATCAATATTTGAAAATACCTTTTCTCCTCTCATTTGATAAAAAAGATCATCAATTCAAGGCAATGGGTACTTTTTCTTCACTGTCACTTTATTTAGCTTCATGTAATCAATACATAACCTGAGTGTTCCAGCTTTATTTTTCACAAATAGTACCGGTTCTCACCATGGGGACACACTTGGCCTTATGTACTTATTTTCCAATAATTCTTGTAATTGTATTTTCAGCTCTAACAACTCATGTGTATTCATCCTATAAGGTTTCTTAGAGACTGGTACTTCTCTTGACACAAGATCAATTATGAAATCAATGCCCCTCTTTGGAGGAAGTCCTGGTACTTCATCAAGGAACACATCCTTGAATTCTTGTAGCACATGATATTTTTCTAATTTGGGGATTCCATTTTCTTATTTGTCTAAAACATGGGATGCATACAATTGGAAACCTCTTTTACAAATTTTCTTTAACTACATGGATGAATTAGTCCTAATATAAAATTCCTTTTGAATCCC
The DNA here is from genome assembly GCA_001517045.1 of Pseudotsuga menziesii. NCBI lineage: Eukaryota > Viridiplantae > Streptophyta > Pinopsida > Pinales > Pinaceae > Pseudotsuga > Pseudotsuga menziesii. Next base: position 496,771 of record LPNX010929323.1, on the reverse strand, counting down.
TTTTACAACCCTTGTCTTACTTTCATCATCAATGCACTCAAAAGTTTTGTTGCGTCAATCAATTTTAACTCTATGTGCTTCCAACCAGTCCATCCCAATAATAATCTCATGTGAACCAAGTGGTAGAATATTCATATTTGGAAAAGTGGAAATTACACCCATTGCTAATGGATATCTCTCCACCAACTCACTAACCTTTCTCTTGGTACATGTGGCTAATTGAACCAACCATGATTTAGTATGCTTGGTTTTCTTAAAACCACAAGTCTCAACATCTTTAGGACTGATATAACTGTGAGTAGATCCAAGGTCAATTAAAATAGAAATAGATTGCTTATCAATATTACCTTAAAACTCAACCACAGTTGATTAGTGCTATTCTTGGTGGTCCTATAGTGCAGAATAAATCCTAGGTATTTTCTTGCAACTTGACCCACAATTTTAGCTTCCTAAATGTTGTGAACTCGCTTTGCACTCCCATTTCAATGTGGAAAATTTCTAAGCAAATGGTCCCCTCCACATCCCCAACATTGAATTGGTTATCTTCGCTCTTTTGGCTTGTCTCCCATCATACTATTTAGCTTTGTAACAACTTGTGGTGGCTTCCTTGGATGTTTTCTTAAACGAGGAGGTTTGCACCCCTTCTTCCTTTGGTCAAACTTCACATTCTTCTTGTCCTTCCATGTCGTAAGGAAATATGTCTTGCTTTTGGCTTGATCATATGAATACTTATCCTTTCTTATGGTCTCAAATATAGTTTGAGGCTCATCAAATTCAATTCTATATTTATAAGAGTGAGGAAGACTAGTTATAAAATGATGAATTTTCACTTTATCATCTTTGACGTACTTGACATATCTCAGTAGCTCCAAGAATTTTTTCGCATATTTCTCAATAGTCATTTGACCCAATTTCAATTCATGAAATTCTTTGATTTTTCCATCATAGTACCTATCAAAGAGGTACTTTTGCTTGAAGTACTTATTGAATTATTTACACACAATATTCCTCTCATTGATCTTATTCACTTTCCTAAGGTGACCCCACCATATATATTCCATTCCATTTAGGTTTAATATGTCCAGTCTTACTTTCATGTTTCCCTAGTAGTATTGGACTTGGAAATATTTCCTCATCCCAAGAATCCAAGCCCCATATTCTTGACAATATTTTACCACACCATCAAATGTAGTAGGTTTGGCCTTCCCAAATTCTCCATGTAAATTTTTCTTTGAATACCTCTTCCTCTTCTTACTATGAGATTAAGACCTTGATCCATTAGTGGAATCCTTAAATTTAGATGACTCATTAGAAGAAAATTATAGAATGTACAACCTCCCTCTAGAAACTCTTCTTGAACTATGGCACCTCTTGTGAGAGTGCTTCCTTGAGATAATGCCACTATTTTATTGATTTTTTGAGTGATTCCCTGTATTAATATTCCTCTAAATAATTGTTAGACTTTGAAGCATAATTTCATTAAGATTATTTAGTTCCTCTTGAGCTCTAATCGGCCTTTAATTGTCTACTCCACAACTTTGGAACTCCACCCTTATGCTCCTCATGGTTTCTACAATGTCTGGGGGGGTCACTTGCTTTCTCATGCTATTGTATTTTGTCTTTGCATTCTCCATATGTATTTTATCTCCCATTGAATCTGCCTCAACTTCATAAGGATCTTGTGTGTCATCCATGATGATGGTTCTCTTGGCCTAATCAATACCAGAGGTTCCCAAACTGAATTGTACCGAATGATGAACTTTTAACTATCTCCAATATAATTTTGAATCTGCAAAAGAGTTCACATAAACACAATCTCTATATTTATTACATCATCATAAAATAAAAATCGACGTTTATATTTTCTGGAAAATTTCCATATCAACAAATGTTTTTGTCAAATTTAAGCTATCAACACTTTTACTGTATGTGCATTTAACTATCGAGGCCAACTTCAGACACCTATAGAAGGTCATCTATGGAGAACCATAAACATTTCTCTATCATCATAGATATTACATATAATAAGGATTAATCAACACCCTTTATTTTCTTCATTGGATGATCAATGCATCTTTTATAAATTTATAGAATTTACTACTTATATGTTTTTCCTCTTCCTCCATACTTAATTTTTTTTTACAATTTTGTAGCATCCACCCTTATTCCAAAACATGCCCAATTTAATGTTGCTCCAATGGTCTTAGTTGAATCCTTAATCCAACTTTTCCAAAAAAAAGGGGGTCTAGGGAATGGGTGATGCAATATGGAGCATGAGTTCTCTATCATTTATGCTCATGTGGAATAGGTGATGAGTTGGATGGAAATGTACCTATTGAGGTTTCAAACAAATCCAACCTATCACCTCATGGAGACCATGTAACCCACCAATGACTACTGAGGCATAATACCACTCAACCTTGGGCGAGAATGTGTCGGTGGTTTTTCCCTTTACCACAAGTGATAAAACATTCTCATGAAGGTGATTTGAAGAAGTTGCTCAAGGATCTATTATCAATTAAAAAGTGACACATGCCCAAGGTAGTTTTTTCCCTATGCATGCTCACTCCATTTCATCTATCGTGCACTTTACCTATGCACAATGAGTCGTGGTCATTGATCTTACCTTTTATCCAATAGTGAGATCTATATCTATAGTTATTGTCCCCATGCATATTAATCGTGCGCTATGTACTACAACTGTTGATCTTCCATAAGTTCTGATGGTCATATCTATGCATGCCTCCACACTCCACCATATGCAATCACCTTCGCATGGGTTTGATGTGGCTAATCCACATCATGGTTATGGTTCTTCCACATCATGTCTTCTACCCGTGTGGATATCCACATCACTCATACACCTAGCACAGGTGGGGCCTACTAATTAATCCTACCCCTTATCCATCATTTAACAGATCCTGACCGGCATAGAATCATTCCACTGCAACTATGCGAATTTCAAAAATTCACCTCAACCAGTCTTCCTCCCCCTTTGTTAGATCACGGATCACCTACAGTTGGGATAGAATACCATCCAATAATTAATCCATGGGTTTCTCATGCGATTCTTCTATCAACGACTCATATTTTCCCTGTAACTGTACATTTCTATCCCATACAGCTCTGGTATTTCAACCATAAGCTACAATACCACTCTGTCATGTCCCCATCCCTCAACCTAACCACCACGAGGGGACATGAACTGATGCGGGATCATAAAATATCTCCCAAAAACCAGAACTATGAATTTCATAAAAAATAAAATGTGTGTGCAGGTGTAGCATCAAAATACACAGTAGAAATAAATATATACACACACATCTAGCATGCATATGCAATATTAATTGTTACAAGCATATAAATAAGTATCATTACACATCATAAACAAAACAACACTTATCTTTAACAACAAATATCCAAGCAACTGGTTGTGTAAGAGCGATTTTCCACCCAACTATAGGCACTCTATCCAACATATAATCTTTTTGCTTTCAGAGGCCACCCCCAAGTTGGGCTATGATGCCACTATGGCGACATAAACACCTACATGATTCTCTCTCTTTCATCACACAACCCCTTCTACTCGGCCTTCTTAGCCAAATTCATACAGAGATATCACTCAACCATCACAACCATGGAACTGCTTCCAAATTCCCCTTCACTAATCCATAGTTTCCTTAGGGAATCCAACCCTTATAGTGCTTACTAGTGCGTGTATTAAGAGACCAATTTGTTGTAGGTTTTTAGAGAACCTCATATAATGTTAACCATGACTTATCAAGCATTCAAATGTGGTAGAAATAAATGGGTAAGTGTTCCTAGATTTCCCAATCTCTCTCCTCACCTACATCCCTCAATCTTCCATTCCCAAAATTCATATTTGTCGCTAAATTTGAATTTCTGGGTTCAACACGGTCTAGTAATGGCCATGAACAATAGTAGGAAAATCAACATAGTTTATAGGAAAACATGCATGGAAGAATGATTGAAAGGGTGTTGTTTCCAAGGATATGACAACATGGTGAAAAGACAACTAGCATATCTTCTGACCATAGAAGAAAATTACTGCTGACAGTTAATGTAACTGTCACATTCCCCATGCTTCAATAACTACATGAAGTTACTTTCCCCACCAACCTCACACATGCATTTAATTATTGGGTTAATAGTCAAAAAAGAAAATAATTTGCTAAGTTAGCACATGGCAGATTTTGGTTGAGTTCTCAGGTCAACACTTGGCAGCATAGTATTTAGTTTCCCCACATGCCCCCTTTCCTCTTCCCCTCTAGTGGAATCATATCCCCTCTAGTTCTATTTAAAAAGCCATCTTGGACCATTTTATTAATTTTCAACATAATGTTTGCATACATTTCAAATTGGCATGATAAGCCAACCATATAGTCCAAAATAAAATATATACATCATACATGCCTAGCCATTCACTAGTTGGGCCTTGGCCTTGATCACTGCACAAGGAATCCATACTAGAATATTTACATCATTTTACATAATTTTGATTAAATAGATTCCAAGTCAAATATGGGGTGTTTGTTGTAGAGTAAAGTTTCCTATGGCTATGGTTTAAGGGGCCATCAATGCACTGGGGTTGAAACAGAGATGCATATAGTTCTGCAAGAAAATATAAACAAGATCATGATTGCAATGGTTCATACCTTAGCCAAATGAAGGTTGATCCTAACAGCCCTTGAATTATCCTCTTACTCCTCTTGCTCCAAGAGACATGCAAAATTAATTATACCTTCCTCAAACCAATATGACGACATATAAAGCAATGATAATCAAATAAACATGAAATAATAATCTGATTAAAATCATCATATGATCATAAACAGGGATTCAATCACACATTGAATAGTGATTTGGGAAGAAGAAGGACATCACATATTTATTGATCATGAAAGGAAATACAATTATACCTTCTCTTCAAGTTGGGCACCTCATGAAACCTTGATCTGGTTATGTTGCTTCTCTTCTCCAAGGAATTGAGCCTCCAAGCTCTGCAACACAAGGAGAAAAATTCTAGGGAAAAGGTGTGGGAAAAGAGAGTCCCAATTCCTCCTGCATAACAATGCAAAGATTCAAGTCCCCCCTCATGGACCTCCATACATCTATTTATACCTTTTTGGAGATATAGGGTCTAAGACAAAGTAGTTACAACTGAAGGAGTTAGTTGCATAACCACCCAAACTACCCAAATTTTGAGAAACTTATTTTTTTGACATCTACAAGAAAAACACGTGAGTTTAAGAGAAAACAGTCACGTGTGCAGGAGGTACACATGGGTTGCAATGTAAATAGTCACTTATTTAGGGAACACATGGGTATTATATATAACAAATCGCGTGCAACATGCGGGTTTTCTTAAGGAAACTCGCGTGTACATAAAAAAAATATCATTTTTAGGGTACTTTTAGGCTTTTTCAGACTTTGGTATCTTCTAAAAAGTTTTAGCTGACTCAAATAAAGTTCCAATAATGTAGAGAAGAGGTCAAATGGAGTTACAAAAATATGGATATGGGTCCTCCAATATAGGTGTTGTTTCAGTGACTTTCATGAAGTGTCATCATGGAAGTGTTGACATGCGACGGCATCATGGGAAAGTGGTCACAGGCAGAGATGTGCCATTTTGAGCTATAAAAGATGCCCCCTAATGTATTAGGTTATAGGGGAAGACAATAGATGAATCACATTATAAAGAAAACAACTAAGTATGGAGAGAGAAAATAATCCAAGATCGAAAGGCTCGAACAAAGGTACCTGAAAGAGAGATAAATGTCAGACAAAAATGATCTTTTGGAAATAAAATTCCAATACAAATCATTGCCATAAATATACAGGAGGATCCAACATATGTATAATTTATGAAACTATCATGGTCACTCAATATGCAAAAAGGTGCCATATCAAATCTAATGGAGTCATGGCAACAAATGAACAAGGTGGATCCGTGCTCAAAAATCGATCATAGCCACAAAAATACAAGGTGGATCTATGTCTTAGAAAAATGTCATATGAAGTGTGACAAGGTCTTGCGCAACTTGGGAAATAGAAAAATATGAAAATGCTAGTGCCAGCCCAAGGTCTTCAATCCAAACTGCCCAAAAAGGTACAAATCCTAACCATGCAAATAAAGGAGCTAAAGTCGAACATGGAGGAAACCATTTGATTACTGGTCAGTGATGAGAACCGTTAACAAATGCGAGGGAAACCACCATTAATGAAAATGGTCCCCAAGGTACCTAGTACATTTTAAAAACTGTGAATACAATTACTTGAAGTCGAACACTTGAAGAATCCATCGAGTAGGAGACAATAAGGTATTCCCACTACCCAATAGCGAGGGAAATTGCCACTGATGACTGCAATGCCCAAGGTACTGTCATAAACTCTAAAAAAATTCCTAGAGCAAGATGTGTTGTAGTCGTTAGGAATATATCTATTGGAAGGAAGGCATCCTCCATCATCCAACATGAGGTAAGTCAAAGACTAATTAGATCTAGAATTGGTACACAATTTCACGACAAGGACCGTCGAAGACATGATGTAATGAACTGATACCAAGGAATGGTCGACACAAAAGGTCAAGGAAACTGCATAATTGCCGACAAAGGTTTAATCCTTGAACAATGAGCATGACACAAAAGTGACTTAGGCAGATTTTGACACAAAAGGACCAACGACACAAATTTGTAATGTAGAAGACATTGAAATATTCCCCATATAATTGGAAAATAGAACAACTAGAGGAGCAAAAACTCTAAATTGGGATAAGGTCAAAATACTAGGACCCAACTATTGATAGACTCAAAACTGGTGCTTTGTTCAAGGAAACAAGACTTGCTGCCATGATGTAAAATACATGTGAATGAACTTCCATTCCCTCTTTCTTGTAAAGGTTTAACGAGTCCAAGAAAGCCAACTCGGGACCTTCTTCATTTTTGGCAAGCTCGAAGAAGAGATAAAAGAATTCTTGATAAAGCACTGATTCATGGATTTTATGAGCCCGAATTAGTGGATGCTCTACTATGTTTTCATAGTTTTAAGAGTCTAAAAACTCCAAATAAGACTCCAGGGGGGTGATTTTTTGTAAATTTAGTCCCTCAGGTCTGAAAAAGTGATAAACCTATGTCTGAGAATACTCTTCTCAATTCCAAAGAAAAGAGAGTGCTCCTTTTCAGTATTATTCCACATGGTATGAAAAAGCGATAAACTACTGCCAATGTGGATACCCGTTCACTTATTCTTAACGAGTTTGAATGAACAAGTTTACTCAGAAGTCAAGTATATTTTGAGGAGTTAGACTTGGGCCTAAAGAAACTCCATAAATTTCCCATGAAGTTTTAACGAGTCCAAAAAATTCAACTCGTGGCCACCTTATTGTTTTTAACAAGCTCGAAGGAGAGTAGAAAGAATGCTCTAAATGCGAGAAGACGAGTGTTAGAGGCAAGTGAAACTAGTTCCAAGCACGAGGAACAAACCTATGCATAATGCAAGGAACATGAGCAAGGTAAAGACACTTAGGGAGCATCTCCTCAAGGTAAAAGGTGTCAATTTGCAAAGGCAAAATGATACAAGGCTGAGCAATGACAAGAATAGAGACAAGGGCTTATACAACGAGATAAAATCGTGGAAGTCGGCATCAGGATCATAAGTGCGAGAAGGGTACATGCAAATGCAGTTACAGCTTGAACAATAAGGTGAGGCCAGTAAACAATTGTGAATCCAAATAAAATTCTTGTCTCCAAGAAACAACAACATTAGAATCACATTCAGAAGAAAAGATCCGATGTAGGTCACTTTGGGAGAAACACATATGGCTTTTCTATCTTCTACAAAAGGTAAAGTCAAGGCAGAATCGACCGAAGAAGATTCTATAGCACCAAGGCGTGAGGGTTTATAATCAGTAAGATCAACCTTATAAGGAAAGAAAAGATTAACATAGGAGATAGAGTCTCCAAGAACAAACTCAGTATCACATGAGTTGAAAAATTCATAAGAAAAATCAAACTCATCAAGATCACTGACTTGTTTTTCGAAGGGAGAGTCCAAAGACTCAAAAATACCAACATAAGAAGACCGATCCATGGGAATATCAGGCTTACTAAGAAAATCAAGGTTAGACTTAGTCATAGCTGAACTAACATCCAAAAGAATTCTTGACTATATCAAAGAATCTAGGAAGACTTTGTTTGAAGGAAGGAGATCATTCGAGATAGGACACATGTCTAAAATTTCAAATGGATTGACAGAGTGGAGAGCAGGATCCACAGTCTGTATAGGATGACTCACCTGTTCAACTGCTGGGACCAAGTCCTAAGAAGGTAAGCATGAAAACAAAGGTTGCTTCTTAGTATCAATTGAATGCAAAGGACATGAGGTGACATAGCTCACTCGTGGCGGGGTAGTGGCTATACAAACACTCGAAATCAATAAAGGAAAGACCTAGTCTCTAGTTGGGTTAGGAGAGGGATCAAGAAAATACAACTGATCAATAGTGATAATTTCTTCACCATGATTAAAGTACATCACACGAAATAATGTTTACACCACATCTTGCATGGCATAGAAATAATCATGTCCAAGGAGCATATTAAATTCCAAGTAGTCTTCTATCACCATGAAGTCAACTAAGATGGTCTTCCCACCCAAAGTAACACGTGTTTGAGAAAGAATTCCCAAGTTTGTACTAGTTCTTCTATCAAATTCCAGTAATTGACTAGCAATCGACACAAAGATGGGAGATCCCATGCCTCACCAAGAATGAGCATAAAATATACTAACTGAGGCTCCTTTATCAATAATACAACGAGCAATCATGTATTGTTCAACTTTGACCTTTATCTGGAAAGGTGCATCAGAAGGAAGGCGTGGATTAACTAGGATATCCCAATCAAAGGAAGCAATCCGATATCTTGGTGGGGGTTCATCCGAAGTGAGTTTAGTTCCCCCTTTTTCAGTAATTTCTAAGTTGGCAGTGAAGAAAATGTGACTAGAAGACACTTCACTCTCCAAAGTAAGAGTGGGATTGATTGATGATGGAATCGATTCAACCGCTTCGTGAAAGTCACTCTCTGAAGGGAGAGTGGGATTAACCAAAGTTGACATTGGTTCAATCACATAATGGTCACTCTCTGAAAGAAGAGTGGGGTGAACCAAATATTGGGAAGGTTCGACCACTAGATCAAGCAAAGGTTGAGTAGGTTGTTGAGAAACTATAGGTTGTTCAGGATAAGGATATTCTTGAGTCTCAGAACACACTCTTCGCACCTCTACAATAGTAGGGCACTGGTGAGTGAGATGATCTCCCTCACATAGCTTACAAGGGAACTTAATTTTTCCCTTCAAATGACCAATTTTCTCAATGGTGTCAACATGACTAGAAGTGGTTGAATGTTTGTCCTCGGCATGAACCACAGAGGCTAAGAGACTTTCCCCATCATGACCTGCATAGGCTGAGACACTGGGTCCAACATGACTTGTAGAGGTTGGATGGGAACCACCAGCATGAACAATGGAGGCTGAATGGTTAGGATCAACATGCTTTGTAGCAGTTGAGTGTGTTCCCCAAGCATGACCTTAAGAGGTTGGTTGGATGTATCCAACATGAATTGCAGAGGTTGGATGGGGAGGTTCAACTTGAACTATAGAGGTTGAACGAGTGTCCTCATCATGAACCACAAAAACTGAGAGACTGGTTCCAACATGAACTGAAATGGTTGGATGGGCACCACCAGCAAGAACATCAGAGGCTGAATGGTTAGGATCAATATGCTTTGCAGCAGTTGAGTGTGTGTCCCCATCATGAACTTCAGAAACTAGGTGGATGGATCCAACATGACCTACAGAGGTTGGATGGGGAGGTTCAACTTGACATACATAGGTTGAACGGGTGCCCTCAACATGAACTGAAGAGGCTAAGTGACTAGATCCAACGTGACCTGGAAAGGTTGGAAGGATCCTACCAACATGATCAACATAGGCTGGATGGTGAAGATGAACTTGACTTGCAGAGGTTGAGTGCTTATGTCCAACATGACCTGCATAGGTTGGATAGGTGCCCCTAGCATGAGCTGTAGAGGCTGGGTGGTGAGGTTCAACTTGACTTGCAGAGGTTGAACGGGTTCACCCTTGCTTATGTGTCTTCTTCCTATTCCTCCTTCTTTTACTCCTTTTAGACTTTCGGTCACTAGTATCAATACTTTCATCGCATGAGGTAGAAGGAGGAGGAGAAGCAACTACAGGTGAAGGGTAAGCAATGTTTTGATGCCCTTGATACAAGGAGATTATTTGAGAAGCACAAAGAGCATTCATGACAGTCAGAGTTGAAAGAAACCACATCGATAGACCTAGGGTGAATCCAGGTAGATTCAAGGCGGCCATCAAAGGAACACCAACATTCCCTGTGAGAGGAATAGTACAAGGAGTTCCCAGCATGGGGATCTCTTGGTTGGTGTTCAAAGGGGTGTTATCCATAAATTCAAAAAAGGAGACAAATTCTGAGGTCGACAGGAAACCAATAGTACAAAGAACACACCACGAGAAAAATACCTAAGGATCAAACCAGGAAAACAAGGATTCCTTCCAGAAGAAAGTTGATAGTTGGTTACTTGGTGTCCCTGTAGATGTTCTCAGGCACAAGCGGAGGAATTACCCAACATCCATCCCACACCTTCTACTGGGGTTACCTTCCAATCCCGTCCAAGGTAGACCAGAAATAGCCTTCTGGTATACATGTGTATGAACCCTAATGTCAGAGAGACTAAAGGCTACCGAAACTATACTCAGAGTCTGTGGGGATAATCGCAAGCCTGATTCATACGCATGGGCAGGGTAGAAAATATCAAAACCCTGTCAACAATGGCACCACACGGGGACCAAGAGGTGGCATTGACATGCGTAGATATCTTGGTCTACGCTCGAACAAGGAATTTGAGGGTTATCTCCTTAGTCTAGGTCCTCACACGGCCTTGTGATTAACTCTTATGTGAGAGGAACTTTCCAAATGCACTAAATATAGAGGAGGATTTACCTAGTGATGGGACAACTACATCTAAAATCAAGTAGTTGTGGATAGTTAAAAATCGCTAGTCGATCAGTCTAGCCTAAGCTAGTTGGTTTAAGAGCATAAAAAAAAAACTTACTAGTAATTTTTAATTATATTGTTCTTTTTAATTGGATGTTATTAGTCATAGGTAATGGTGTGAAACTTGTATGGTGTTTTGACTCAAAGTTCAAACAAAATGACTGAGAAAAGAGAAATGAAATGCGAAAAGAAAAAACTATTCTCTTTCTTTTTCAAATAGAAACTTGAAATCCACAAAAGAACAATTTCTTTTTATTTTTTTCAAAAACAATGATATGCCATGCAATCTAGGCTAAAAACCTAATCTACATGCATATAAAGAAAACATGTTTTTTATTTTAATTTTTCTTTTATAAATGCAAAATAAAACTACCTACAAACTAAAGTATGTAGATAACAAGAACAAAGCAAAAGGAACTCTACTATATAACCACCAAACAAACTATAGAATGCCCTAAAGTTAGTATAAACCCTACTTGGCAAGAAGGATTGCATAAGGGACAAGTCAACTATTTTGGCATGGTGAATTTAACCAACAAAATAAGAAGGAAACAAACACCAGCAAGCTTCTAAACTCAGACAAAGATCACTAACAGAGGCTGACTAGAAACATAATCCAAAAGACAAGCCAAGCAAAGGGGGTGGGGGGGATGAGCAAAGAGAAAACCCCAATGCTATAAAAATAATTACCACATAGATAAAAAAACACCCAAAAGGGATGACACTAACTCCCTGGAATCATGCACTTGCAGAGGACCCCAAAAGACCTACCAAACAGCCCACAACAACAGAAAAAGACACAAAAAATGAGGAAAAAACACTGTTTTATGGGCACACGCGTGTTTTTCTACTGATAGGTCATCTGTCATACGCGATTTGAAAGTATAGTAGTTTGTGTGTACACACCAGACACATGACTGTTTAGTCTGCAACTCACGCATCGGTGGGGAAAATCCCCAAAAAGGTTAAAAACTTCCTTAGGAAGGAAGGGGAAGTGTACTATCAGACTTAGAAGGTGTTCCTAAGTGGAAAGAAGGACCTAAAAACTTGCAAAATACTGGAAGAAAGATAGAGAAACCCCAAATAGACAAGGTTCTCCCCAGTGGAGTTTCCAGTTCTGTTGTAGAGGAAAGTTTCCTATGGCTAGTGTTTAAGAGGCCATCAACATATTGGGTTGAAAGAGAGATGCATATAGTTCTGCAAGCAAATATAAACAAGATCAGATATTGGAATGGTTCATACCTTATCTAAACTAAGGTTGATCCAAGCAGCCCTTCAATTCTCCTCTTACTCCTCTTGCTCCAAGAGACATGCAAACCGAATTATACCTTCCTCAAACCAATATGACCACATATAAAGCAATGATAATCAAATATACATGAAATAATAATCTGATTAACATCATCATATGATCATAAACAGATATTCAATCACACATTGAAAAATGATTTGGGAAGAAGAAGGACATCACATATTTATTAATAATGAAAGGAAATACAATGATACCTTCTCTTCAAGTTGGGCACCTCACAAAACCTTGATCTGGTTCTGTTGCTTCTCTTCTCCAAGGAATTGAGCCTCCAAGCTCTGCAACATAATGAGAAAGCATTTAGGGAAAAGGTGTGGGAAAAGAGAGTCCCAATTCCTCCAGCATAACAATGAAAATATTCAAGTCCCCCCTCATGGACCTCCCTATCTCTATTTATACCTTTTTGAAGAGATAGGGTCGAACACAAAGTAGTTAAAACTGAAGGAGTCAGTTACATAACCACCCAAACTACCTGAATTTCGAGAAACTTCTTTTTTTTGACATCTACAAGAAAAACACGTGGGTTTCAGAGACAAAATTCATGTGTGCAGGAGGTACACATGGGTTTCAATGTAAATAGTCATGTATTTAGGGAACACACAATTATTATATATAAAAAGTCACGTGCAACACATGGGCTTCCTTAAGGAAACTTGCGTGTACATAAAAAATTATCATTTTAGGGTATTTTTTGGCATTTTCAGAATTTGATTTCTTCTAGAAATTTTTAGCTGACTCAAATACCTTTCCAATGGTGCAGATAAGAGGTCAAACAATGTTACAAACTCTGGATATGGATCCTCCAATATATGTGGTTTTTCAGTGACTTTCATGAAGTGTCGACATGCGACGACATCATGGGAAAGTGGTCACAGGAAGAGATGTGTCATTTTGAGTTATAACAATATTACATGCACCAGTGCTTCCATACAATACATACACATTGTTTTGTTATAAAAATAAAAAAAGGTGTGTGCAACATTTTAAATAAAACATAAATAACTTATTAACTAATTTGTAATCTAGTGTGATTCATTGGTGCTTTCTCTTCGTTTTCATGCACTGGTGTTGTAAGTATATCAAAACACACCATATTGGTTGTAAAATATATTGTTAATGGGACATTTTTTCTAGCTTTACTATATTCGGTGTTGTAATACATAAGACAGATTGGTTCCTTTGTTTGTATCTATCACACTGTTGATGGGTTTTGTTTTTTATTAATATATTATTTTTGTCCTATTTTTTAGGGCCATCTATGATGCGGTAAATGTACAGATGCGTTGATGATTTTTTTGGTATCTAACGCACTGGTTATGGTGATGGTGCATTTAATGTACATGCACACCGAGGTGTATTATGTGTTTAATGCATTGATATAGCCATTTTTTTAAATATATATTTTTCTCATATTGGAAGGGTATTTTCATTATCAGTGCATCACATTTTTTACTGCACCGGTGCATATACACATGGATGCACCAGTATAGTTTACATTTATGAAAGAACTGATTAAAATCCTTCGCTAAAGCCTCTGCACGATCACCTTTTCTAGGGACCTCTTCTATAAATGAATATTTAAGATCTTTTATTAGGTGATTAATCTATGACATCTACTAAAGGGTGTTCTCCTTGTAGATGGTGAAATTAGAAACAATATTTGATGAATAAGTGTAGCTTCACACATGTTCTTGGGTAATTGGTTGGCATATGGTGTAGGTCGAGATTGGGTGGTAGAGTTTCCAGAGTAGATAGTGCACAAATATCATATCTCCACCTTTAGAGGTGGGGGAGGTAAGGCCTAAAACTAATCTATCATGGAAGTATCTTGAAATATTCCTGGACTAACACTCGTGAATGAAGGGATGGACAAGCTTCCAAGGTTATTGTTCACCACAGGTGGGACATGATATAGGAAAGACGACCCCTTGGGATCATAGTAATTCAATGAATCTAGTTTTATAATTCCCTTTTCATGGGGTGAGATCATAGGCCTGAATATTGTAGAGGTAACTACTTTCATTGTATACATGTAGTTACGCCCAAGGACGAGGTTGTAATCTAACTGGGTCTACACAACCTCCATGTCAATCAAGAATTTTTACCTAGATAACTATATAGGAACGTTATAGAGGAGATCTTATGGTTGAGTGACATGACCATCATAAATACACAACATCGCAAGGGATGGCGCAAGTTGTGGGGAACTAATCTTCTTCCATACATGGGTAGAAATGACACAGGTTGAGGAACCTTCATCGATGATACATCGATAAATAACCAAGTTTTGGCATTTCCTGGAATTTGAAAATCTAATGAGGAGGGCATCTGAGGTTCCACTTTATCAAGATAAAACATCAAAAGGTGGGAATTAGAAGGATCGATTGCACCTAAAGTGGGTAATAAGGATTTGTGCTACATAGGATAGTTTCAAAGAAACTCTAACATAGACATGGTAGCAACTGATTCTGCCAAGACATCTATATTTACATACTTCGCAGTGGCACGCAACTTGCGGTTATTCTTTATTCCCTGCAAATGAAACTTGGGGAGTTTAGGAATTCCATTTGTGGTTGTATGAGGTAGGTACAAAGGTTCTTCGACTTGTGTGGATCAATTTTTCCATTTATTAGTAGGAGAGGTATATTTAGTAGCCAAACCATATTGGTTACATCTAGTTTGAAGGTTGATGTCAGTGGATAGCATGAGGAGATGTTGGATAGAAGTTTCATGAAAATGGCTGAAGGAAGATGGTGAAGGTGGATAAGGTTGCAAAGGTTGTGTTGTGACTACCCCTTACATTGGGAAGAGGTTTTGCAGAAACATCACTTGTGATTGGGACAATTGAGGTGGAGGCATATTGGGTCTCCCTTGTGGGGAAACAATTGTGTCCTATTGGTTTCCCTCATTCCATAATTAGTGTGCCTTATCTAAGTGGGGTAAATGGTGAATGTAATTTTTGTAGACACCAAAAAAGGAACATAGATGGTTAGTCTGTAACTGAGGGTTCTTACCTTTCTTGGTAGGTTTATTTGCATCCTGATTTGCAGGGTTGGATTGAATCTAGTGTTGTCAGAATTTTTAATAGGTTGACCCCCACCTTAAGGGAATTGCTTATTTCCTTTGTTCTTCCCCTTGTTATTATTTTTGGGATGCGCTTCTTGGTTATTGGGTGCAGGTTGGGAAGGAATATTTTGTTGAGTGTATACTTTCCCATGATAAAAAAGGGGGAGATACAGGGAGTGGTTGCACTAGTGGGGCTGGTGGAGGTCCAGGAAAATGATGATATGGGTTAATGGCTTGAGGAAACACATATATGTTATAGGAACTGCCATACATGGTGCCACTAAATGAGGGCCCATGAACATGGGGATCCAAAGAAAGAGACAAAGAGGAGGTACTCTTTCTTGTATGTGATGTGGAGTGATATGGATTAGGGGGATAGTACTATGCATGGGTAGAACCCTAATTATGATGCTCAACTCTCAAGGAGTCACCATACTCATAAATTCTTGAAGGGGGAGGTTATGGAAAGTATGTATTTGGATAGGATGTCAATAACTCCATATGCAACATGGAATTCCCCCAGAGGATCCTTTTGAGAGGAGGAACCTTGAGGGGCATTGGAATGATCATATGTAAGTAACTAGAATATGTATACATAAGGTCATATTATTGAGCCTTAAGAATGGATTCTTATTTGGTTTTTGGGTGCTCAGAGACCACATCCTTGGTTATAGAGGGGAGGGGAGAATTAAGGAACCAGTTTAAAAATATCCAATTGTCAAGATTAATCTTACAAATACTATGGGGTCGAAGCCCCTAATGGATGTGATATATATGATATGGGTGGAAGAGTTCTGACAACATGATAATAGGATTTCGACTCCGTATTCATAACAGATGAGTAAATGGAATAACATTAGGAAAGCGAAAGCTAAGGAAACAAATTTGGGATGTGTCCCATGGGCTTGGTCAATATACCACTTGGTAGTGATGCAAGTCAAGGAACTATGAAATAGACATAATTGAATGGAATGAACTATGATACTGTTGTAGGAGAACCATAAATGGAAGGACATGATATATGGTTATGTGGGTCCTCTTCTACATTCCCTTCAAACATAGGGATGTATGAGGAAAGTTTGGTAGGAATCAGAGACCATGAAAAATCATAACATATGGAATCATTAGTTAGTATCACCAAATATGGAACATTGATACTAGCCATGAATGAAATAATCATAGTAGGATATGAGCTAGAGGGAATAACAATAGTGTTCATCATAGCTCTGTCGATGGAATGAAAGCCAATGATTCCTCCACTAGAGAGGGGAATGCTTCCATCACTGAAAGTGAGGATGCTAGTAGTGGGAATTCATGTGGAATAATGAATGGTACCATACCATCGTGCCACCAATGTGGAGAGGTG
>LPNX010929323.1:396939-479571 GCA_001517045.1 Pseudotsuga menziesii | reverse complement strand
CCATTATGGTTGACTTATTTTATTGAAATTCTATTGGTTCTTGAATTCCAACTCACAAAAACTTATTTTGGGACGTTTTCTTATAAGGCCCATTTTAGATCCCAAATTTCCTCTAATGAAAGTGATCTGAACTATAAGGAGTAAAAAATGTGTGACTTTGAGGAGTGCTCTAGTGATGCAAGGTGTCAAATTGGGATATGGCTCATAGAGCCGATAATGTAGATTATGAAAATCTAAAAATGCGGTTGGACCCAAAGTATACAAGACTACATTGGGGGAGCTATAATGACAGAGTCTAAGACAACCAAAAAAACAATGCATGTCCAACATAAGGATATGGTCGACAATGTTGAAATAATGTAATATCAACTATGTAAATGGAACTAAATGAAAAAGAAAGTTCAATGTGGGTGAAACAAGTGATCTAATCTAGTAAACAAAAGAAAAAAAATGAAAATAACACCCTACAAAATTAAAGAACCACTAGACCTACAACAAATCTACATAATAAAAATAAAAGCACTAAATAAATAATCTCAAATATTTCCTCAAATGGGTACATCACTCCCATCTGAAAAAATAAGTGGAAAGATGAGTCGGGTCTTCCAATCACTAGGCACAAAATAGAGACATCAATCCTATCTGGTAAAAAACGGTGAAGATAAAAAAAATAACACTTATAGAGTGAGAAAAAGGAGACTGCTATCTGTTGTAGGAATCCCCCCATCGTAGGGGATCACCTATGGGTAATATACCTAAATAAAAAGGCTACTAGGATACCTCATTAATATACATGTCAGATGAGTTACTTGTAGCTTCGGCTCAAAGGAAGTGATCTGAATGATCTTTAGTATTGAATGGGGAAGGTGCACTACTTAACCATTTGGTTCTAGTCTTGCCACTTACCACCTTATAAGGATAGGTCCACCCACAAATTGGATAAAACCATGTCTTTTAGTACAAAAGGATTTTGGTTCCCTATAAAATCAACCACTATGTATCATATGTATATTGACAAAGGGGATTTTTTTGGATTCCTGTCCTCTAATTCCTAACCTATAAACACTATTATTTTTGGTCCTCAAGTGATGTTTTAATGTGTTTGTATTAGGGTTGGTTTTAGGTTCCACTTGGGGTCATGAACCAAGTGACAATTTTGATTTAAGGCTTGAAAGTGTGTGCACAACTATTAAATGAAATTAATGAGGAAATGTAAATGCTTGAAAGATATAAACAAAATAAATTCAATACTAAGATAAATAACTTTTCTTGAAATAAATCTATCTCAAATATAAATGGTTATGACCAAGCTACTCACAAATCCAAGCATGCATGCAAACAAGATAGCTAAAAGGTTTGAATTTATAAAGAAAAGAGAAAGGCTATAATTTATTAAATTAAAATGATTTAAACAAATCCAAATCTTAAATATCAAGTAAACTCAGTAATCAAACTTGTTGAAATAGAAGGAAAATGAAGCTGAAAATACTATCCAAAAAGATATTTCAAAGTGGCAAATACTAATATATAACGAAACTTTTCTTCACCTACATTGTCTAAAAGGAATATAAAATAGTTACTACAGTAAGAAAAGAGTCTACAAATAGTAAGAATGAAACTGTAAACAGACCTGGAATGAGAAATCGAAAAAGACTGGGCGAATAAAAAGTCAAAACCAGTTGCAAATTGCTAAAAAACAAGGTTTTACAAATAGGTCGCTCTTTTCAAAGGAATAGGGGTGACCCATCACTAGTACATGTGAAATTTTTTCCCACGGAAAATCGTTGATATAGCAACACATTATTGTCACTATAGCGACAAATAGAAGCCCAAATTATCGTCACAAAATTATCATCACATTATTCACACTTTGAATATTCCGTCGGTATAGCGACAGAACATCGATGACACATGGTGATTGTGGCATTTGCTTCAAAAACAAATGGGAATCGATATAGAGACATTTATGTGTAGCTATAGCGATGGTTTATTGTGGAAAAAACAAGCGACTAAGTCAAATTTTTTCGTTTGAGCGATGTTTGGGAGTCGCTATAGCGACGGAATATTGTCGCAAAATCAAGCACCTATTTGTTATAGCATCACGGGAGTGATGAAATATTGTCGCAAAATCAAGAAACTATTTCATATTGGTAATAGAAATTCACCCAACAATCTGCAACATTGACAAAAAAAATGAAATGTAAATTATATAAATTATAAATATTGCTTATCCTTAATTTATGAATTAATTAACACTAAAAATAGAGGAAAATAGTGAACTTTTCAATATTCCATGTCAAGATAAAATTAATACATTACATACCTTAGGATCTGTGTGAAACAATTGTTTGACAAACCATTCAAAACTTTCAAGTTCACCAACAAAAATATAGTATATAGAATATTTTTTGTTGAGCCTTCATAAAGAGCTTCTTGGGATTTCTCGAGTAGAGGAACATCATGAATATCATGGAGTTTGTCCTCATCCAATTGAGAAAACGTGTATTGGATCAATCTGTTTATCTCATCTTTGTCATTTGTATCAATAACGTCATCTTCATCCATAGGACCATTAAGAACTTCATCTTCAATATTATGACATCCATGTTCATCACCTTGTAAAGTAGTATTTCTACTATAATTATGTGGCAAATATCTCTCTGGAAGGAAAAATTTAGGGGGAATTGTCTTTATAATTACAAACAATGTAATAAAATTAGTGCATAATATACAACACATAAATTTTAAATGATAAAACATTTTGTGAATACATGATCAATACTATTACAAGAAGTACATTATCTAATGAATAACGTATTACCAAGGGACGATATTCAAACCCCCCTTCAACATGCCCCTTCTCCTTACAATGTTTCTCAACACTTGTTCTTAAAATTATTCTCATTTGCAAACCCCTGCAATAATTTCAAGGGAAATAACACTTTCCATCATGCTTAACCTCCAATGATGCCTTAAACTCAGCATACCTCTTATTATTTTCTTCCCAAGTATATTTCTTTGACATTCTAATAACATATAAGAACCAAAAAAACTCAATCAATGTATAAGTAAATTAGATAGAGTATATATATATATTAAAGGTGACATAAAATTAAAGGACGTGACATGGAAAGTGACAAATATAATTAGTAAGTCCAAGTTGACTTTACTTCGACATATTAATATCATAAACAATACCCCTCCTTTCCATATTATTAAGGAGTAAGTTAGTATGG
This sequence comes from Pseudotsuga menziesii, assembly GCA_001517045.1. Taxonomy (NCBI): domain Eukaryota; kingdom Viridiplantae; phylum Streptophyta; class Pinopsida; order Pinales; family Pinaceae; genus Pseudotsuga; species Pseudotsuga menziesii. The sequence goes on along the minus strand of LPNX010929323.1, from coordinate 476,335 downwards.
GGGCCTATTCTTACCACCAACCACTATATTTTCAATATTTAGTGATAAAATTTAAATCCCCCCGAACGGTTATGTTCTCCCAAGTTAGGAAACATGATTTCTCACAAGCACATGGGATCGCAATGCTTAAACAGTGTTTCACATAGGATATTACCACATGCTAGTTTACCCCTCTATAAATAAACAACTAAACAAATAAAACATTTCAAAAGCAATGATCTTGTTTCCCTAATTAGTTCATCTTCATCTTTTTTTAATCAAACAATGACTAAGAGACAAATTCCGATGACATTATATTTACTTATTCAAAAAATATTAGTTCACTAATCACAAACCTCAATGCAAAACTAAAATTTTACAAATATTTTGAAATTTCCTAAACACCCATTTAATCTAAGACGAACCCATTCTTTCTCATGTACCATCCCTAACAAATTATAAACTCTATCATGATCCATTCAAATTAATACCTCCTAATCATCCATGTATTGCCATGTTGGTATTGTATGTGATAGTATTGAGGAGAAAATAAATAGTCGACTCACTTTATGTATGACCCTACACATTAAAGGAGACAAATAATTTAAAAATACTAACCTGGAAACCAAAGGAGATCAAAAATTCGATGTATTAAACCAATACCAGACTCTTGAACTCACATATCAAACAATAAGCAGAAAAAATTGTTGCAACTATAGAAAAACATTTGATGAAATATGTCTTAAGAACATGTATTTATATATCAATGATCGTGGCGATTGCAATGAAAATGCACAATGGTCAAATTTCAACAATAAGAAAAATTCAATGATCGTTACTACGATGACCGTTGATTCACAAATGTTTAGAGTTTTGTCGCTAGAGTGATGAAGGTGTGTATTCATTGCAATAGAGACAGATATTTGTCCCTATAGTGACAAATTTTCATTTATTTCACAATAGAGATGATTACCTGGGTCCAGAACAATTTCTGTTCAAAATATTTATCCATTTATCCACGAAAAATTACCATTTTAACTTATTTGTGGAAATATTTCATGGAAATTTTGAGCCATATGTACTAGTGCATGTCACAATTTTGGTTCATACAATAGGTGAGGCTTCTACCAGGGGACCTAATAATGATTCAAATAACAACAGATAAATAGTAACTACAACAAGATAAAGCAAGCAATCACTCAACAAATGGCTAGAAAAGTAGACTAGATACAACAAGAGGCAGATTATAGATCCTCCCCAATATGGTTGCCAAAATATGTTGTGTGCAAATTGGTGCACACACATACCAAAGGGAACCTACTAAGGGGTTGTTCAGACTTAGTAGAGATTCAAATATACAAGAAATAAACTAAGAAAATAAAGTAGAACTACACTAACAAGATGAGAACATTCTTCACTCAAAACAACACATACAAAGCCATTGTATAAAGAATCAAAGAATGATTTTGTATTCAGAATTAAGTGGTACAATAGAAAGTGATAACATCGATGTAATTAAGAGGAAGATTTGGAGCATGCATGTATCCAAGGGAGAGTTCATTGGTATCCTTTTGTTCTCACGAATTCTGATCACCCATCATGATGAGGATCTTCTGTACATGAAGTCTCAGTAGAGTAATGTCTTGAGTGAAATATGGAAATTATGTATTAACTGAGTGACCTTGAGCTATTTTTGTAGTCACAGTGATGGCTAATATAAGGGTATAGGTTAAGGTTTTTTATCCCTAGATCCATTACCTAACTTGGGACACATCAGGGTTCGTGCCATTATTTCCTCGTTTTCTTTATTAATAAGAAAAAAAAACTAAAAAACAAGTTCAATACCAGGTCTCACTTATTGGGGGAAACTGTGTGACTTGGGTCACTAATTTCGAAGAAAAGGGCGCAACTTAGATCACTGGTTTTGGGGAAACATGTATGAGCAATTTAGGGTGGTCCTTTTAAGGTTTAATTTTAATTTGTTGACATTTTATCACTTCCTCAAGTTCATCTAGATAGAATGAGGTGGAATGATCATGTGTGTAGATGATGAAGCTGATCACATTGGAAGTGAGAAAATTAGGTTGTTAACAACTTCAAATTTTACTTTTATTATGTAAACTATTGAAGACAAATTACTGAGTCATATATGTTATTATTACTAATCTTGGCACTCCTTATTATGTTTTTGTATCTAATTATCACTCCAGATTCCATTAGAGTAGATCTTATTAGTCATGGGGCTGCTTACCAAATGATCTATTTTGAATATTTTTGTTATTCTTTGATTAGAGAGTAAGATAAGCTCTTGCATCTTGCAGAGATCAACGTTGAATGTGCATCTAACAATTCCTTAGTAGTGCAACAAAAGAATAAATACAAGAATCCAAATAAGAAACACCCTTCCAAAAATAAAAAAGAGAAGGGTATGAAACCCTCTCAGTCAAGTTATCCTTCCTATTAATTTTAGTGAAGCATGGATCCTCATGCCTAAATGAAAGCAATCTGAAAAGAAGGCTGTAGAAGAATGAACAACTCAATGAAAAATGATTAATAGATTCATGGAAGAAATTACACACACATGAGGCAAAAAATGGCTAGAATATCATTACATTGATAATCATTGATATCTCTGTAATACAATAATAATACAATAGGGAGAATTTGAATGCCTTAGGAAGGATTTGAATTCACCAACTCAAATTGACTCTGGTACTAAATCAGTGTTGGAAAATCACCACTAGAGCTCACTAATGCAACTCTAGATCACTGATTTAGTATACAATCAGTTAACTAATGAGGGTAGGTGAGTAACTGATCCCAACCTCCCTCGAATCATGAAAAATTGCACTAGGGTGACTGAGAGTGAACTAACTGATGGGAATCGTAGCATAACTAAACATAACCAAATACCTACTAGAGTCAATTGTTGGAGACTGTTGGTGGCACTTAGAGTGCGTTCCTAAATGATAGGGATTGGTCCCTGGAGCTCCTAAACTCATGCAAAAAGGATCAAGGAGTGGTAGGTGTCCCCTAGGTGTGTCCTCCATACACTAGTGAAGGGATGAAGACCTACTAAACTAGGAAAAATGACAACCAGAATGTATGGGAAAAGGGAGGATTAATTAATCCTAGCACCCTCCTTTAATCCTAATTTTGGACAACCTAGGCCCTAAAAAATAGGTCAACGGTCACCCATACAATCTAAATGAATAAAAAATGACTGCTTAATAAACAAGGAAATGAAGAAAAACTCATGGGAAAACCCCCCCATCAAAATAAGCAGGTAAATCACAAACAATAGATGAGTCAATCCTTTACACCAAGAAGAGATATGAGATAGACAAATATATTTTCAGTGAAGGACCCGGTGAATATGCTTGTAATATTATCCTATGTAGGGAAGTAATATAGAGTGATAGAATTACTATGCACTAGTTCCCGAATGTAGTGTGGAAATTAAGCCCAATCTTAGATAAATTGAACTCACAAAAAAAAATGCTAGAAAACATGCAAAGACCCACTCAAAATTGGAGATTGAAATTGGTGAATAAAAATAACTTGCATTGCATAAGTGTACATCAACCAACCTTATATAAGAATAGTTTGTCCAAACATATCATTACTTTAGGGGTTCAAATTCCCAAGGAGGGAAGTTGAATCCTTACAATAGCAGGCTTACTTAAAGTCAAAAATCCCCCTAGGTGCATTCAACACTTTCCAAATAAGTACAGGAAGGTCATGAATTGTATGAATGATGTATGCCAGCTAATAAGTGATGGAAATTCAATATCCTCATGCTTTCAAGAGAGAAAAACAAGGAGGATGATTTATGCAAAAACATGGCAGTTTCTATGTGACTTGCTTTCACCTTTTTACCTTAAAGTTGTTGAAAAGTAGTCTAATTATGGATAAGGAAAGAAAGCGCACTTACTAAACTAGGAATTTTTTATAGTTGGAAGAATCTTAGCCAAAATATTTTAAAGGATCTCCTGGAGGTAGTTATGACAAGTTTTGACCAAGTGGTGCAAGTGGATGCCAACTAGATAGTATAGGACCTCAGAAATTAACCATAAATATTAATAAATGCATCCTAAGTATGGGAATAAGTTTTTTATTATTATAACACCACCTATTAAGTCCAAATTATGTGATTTATCATAAATATATCAGATATATAGGGCCTAGAAACAAGTATTAGTCATCCTTTACATATTGCTTGCTCATGAAAAACAAGGAAAGAGGCAAAACCACAAGCAAAAAATCCTCCCTCAAAACATGACCATTAATTTTTTGTGAAATATTCTCTTCAATTAGTATTCACCATGTGATCAGCTATCCCAAGCAGTGATTTTATATTGTTGAATGTCTTCTCAGATAATTCCTTAGTGAATATGTTTGCAACTTTCTCAGCTGATGCACAATAGTGCAGAGCAATGACTTCATCATGCACAAGTCCTCTTATCTAGTTGATGCGAACCCCACCTTGGTGGCATGTTTTTTCCACCTATGAGATCAAACACATGAACTTCATAGAATGGAGGTATTTTAAACCCTTTTCCCAACAGCCACCTTGTTGTGTTAAACCTTCTTCTGCAACCCTAATCCTTCCATTTTTTAAGTTTCCACAACTATCTGTTTCACCTTCCAACTTTCCGCAATTTTCTGTTTCCACACCACCCTTTCTGCACGCTCTCTTTCGCAACATGATTTCCACATTCACCATTTCTGCAATGTGGAATGTAGGATGTGTCTTTACAAATTAACTTTTACTTCCTCATTATGCAGCTGCAACACTCCTTTCCGCAATCGAATTGTGGATTGTAGATTGTTGATCCAACTTTTCCAAAAGTTGAACTTCTGCATTTTCCCTCCCGTAATTCCTTTTCCGCAACTCTTTACAACCATTGATTTCATGTGGCTTCCTTCCTAAGCATCGATCTGTATTCTGATGTGGATCTATCCTCAACCATCATATCTTTTGCAAAATGTTTTATGTCTGTTGATCTCTGATCAAGTGCAAAATTTCATTTTACTTTGTGGATCTACATCCCTTTGTTGTAGAACTTAATGATGACCATTGATCTTATCCAATATCTATTTCCACCATGCAATATTAAGTTATTTGGGTGATTGGTTTAGGATTATCTTGGGTATAACTCCTATTTGTGGAATTCTTCCTCAGTCGTAGATATGTTCCTATGGCGATCTCGACCATTAAACCTGCACCAACTTAAACCTTAATTATTATCGATCCTTGTAGTGATCAATTTGCAGATCCCAAACTTGCAACAAGGTTAATTCAAGATAAGATCCATTCATGAGGTATTAATAATAAAATTATTCCTTCGATTGATCAGATAATCGATCAATCGACCTATTTTTTACTCACTTTTAGAAACCCTGAATTCACATGCAGGATTATCATTCATTAACACAAGATTTAACCAAACATTCAATTCATGAAGTCACACACTCAGAAAAAATTGAATTTACACACAGAGAGATTATGTCCAATTAGGATTTTTCATTCACATGTTGAAACTGTACATACAAATTTGTTTTAGAACCCATGTTCTGGTCTCCTTAGGCCTGATACATCTTTAAATGGCCTTGCTTGAGCCAGATTTACTCTGTTCTGGCTACTTCTCTTTCTCCTGTATTTCTATCTCTGTCTCTTCTCTATTCTCTTATCTTCTATGCCTCGTAGGCTTACATACACACACACACACACACACACAACAACAAGATTCATGAACCATTCTGGTTCAGATCCATAATCCACTCAATAATCCCTAATATCCTGCTAACTAATCCTAATTATAATAGATCCTCTAACCTATCCTATGACTCGCTACCATTAGATGAGGGCTTTGTTACAATGACTCATCAATTGACCCAATGACTCACTCATCCTCTTAGTGACTCACCATCTATCTAGAATCAAATAAAACATAGGTTTATTTACAATGTAATTGTTCAAAGAATTGAAGACCCCTTCTAGGCCTGATCCAACATTTAACTTGGAATTTGAATGGAGAGAAGGATGCTCCTACATCAGACTCCCCAGGAAGAAAGAAATATGATCTCCTGGTCATAACCTTCCATCTTCAGTATGCCTAGATCCCAAACCTTGTTCTGTAACTGATCATCCATCTCATCATGTTGTTCTGTCTTTGTCATCTTCAGTTCTCTTGGTTTCCAAATTTTTTGTTGTAATGCTCCACTAGCTTTGCTTCTGCATCTTTTTCTAACATTCATCCTCTGTCACTGCTTTGTCTATTTTCTCTGCTGAGGTAAATCTTCATTCTTTCTTCATGCCTTCTCTGAGACATCTTCACCATCAGCAACCTTAGTTCTTCAATCTCCATATCCAATCTATCCTTGGTCTGGTACACATGCATCTTCTTCTCTTGAAAATGTCGATGTCCTCTTGTCTCTGCTTCTATCCACTAAATTACAAGATAATCCAATATTTTGACCTTTTATTTTTCTGATGCTACTATCAAACATTAAACAGTCATCATTATCAATCCTTGGATTAATCAACCAATATTCCATCATTTCTAAATCTTCATCATATTTCCTTTGTCTCCATTAGCCAACTCTGTAACAACAAATTCCTTTAGGTATTGATCACCCCTTTGAGACAATATAGTCTTTTCCTATGTCATGACATATATCTTCCCCTCTCTGTCAGCAACACCACTATCCAAATATGTAAGTGTTCTCTTTTGTTTATCTCCATGAGACCATGTCATCTCGTCCTTCAATCCCAGAACAAACTTCTGGCTTTGGTCCATGTCAAGAATACATGGATACTCTCCTTCTTCTTCTTTTACCTCTAGGACAACCTCACAAAGTTCATCACATGTTATTCCTGCAGATACACAATTCGTTAATTTCAAAAATATTGAAATTTTTATCTCCCATTGACTTTCTTATCAGCATATCTCTTGTTGATTTGAACTCTCCCAAGAGTTCACGATAATTTCAGCTAGCCCCTCTTCTGCACCATCTTCTTCTAATATGATTTTATGTTTTTCTAAACAACAATGAACATATTCTTTTGTCAAAGGTCTAATTTTCGTTTTTCCTTTTTTTTCTCAAAGCATCCATCCTATGCTTCATAACTTGCATAGACACATATTTTAAGTGTTCTTCAATACATGCAGTCATACACCAATAATCAGTTTCAAAAACATAAGAATATGAAGTCCCTGTTGATATTTCCTCTGGCGTCCCCCTGTTGTGTTTGTCTGAACACAACATCAATATGTCACCATCACCTATTTCTCCAATGGTCTGATATACAGGCTGTATACACTCTTCAACTCTCTCCTTCTCCAGAATACAATTTTGATCCTGCCTTGTAGAAATGTCTTTGCGCATTTATTTTTCTTCCTTCATCTTCAACTGACTGTGCTCCTGCATTAAGAAACTCATCAATGAGTTCCTTTTTCTGCAATACTTCAGACCTTTCCTCATTTGAGAGACTATCTTCATCCTATTTGACTTCATCAAATTTTAAGACAGTTTCAAAGGACTGCCCATCATTTGCAACAAAACCTGCAATCACAAACAAATCATCAGTCTAAAAAACATAAGACATTTTGGTCTCATTTTGCCTCACATTCATCTCCTCCATAAGTTTATCTATATTCTTTACAAAATTTATGAGACTCTCAATTGGTCTCTCTTTTTCTACTTCATCATCCTCTCCAAGCAAACGACCCTGTTCAGGTTCACAATATGAAACCTCCATCTCAGATTCAACTTCTTTAAGTTCTTTCTTCAATTCAACAAACATCTTTTGTTGTAGCTTCACCTGTAGTGAATTCCATCTTACCTCCCTTTTCATTACCCAACCATACCTCTAGTTTTCTTCTTCAATAACTTTCATATGCTTCTCAAAGCACAAAATGTCTTTTGCTAACTCTAGCAACTCCCTGTTACATTTTTCTTGAATTTATTTCTTCTTTCTTTTGTTGTGGATTTCCTATGAACCCTTGCAATGACCTTTAGTATTCATTATTTCTATCTCCCTCTCTTTTTTAAACTTCATCTGGTCCACTTGTGGACTGTAACTAAGCCTTCACCTTCAACAAATCTCCATACTTGTCTACTATACCTCAACAAGCTATCTCTCCTTGAGCTTGTCCTTTTGGTATCTCTGGTTCTTCTCCCCTAGAAACTTTTGAGCATATTCCTTTCTCTTCTTGGCTTATGCAGGTCCACTTCTCTTTTGAAAACATGCACTAGTACTCCTCTCTTTTCCAATCTCTGTTGGATTTATGGGTTCTTCCACTGCTTCCTCTTTCCTCTAAGATTTCACAAACTCTTCTTCATCAGGAACATAAGTGTCCTGTGTACAACTCCACTTCCTTTAGTTTGTTTTAACCCGTTCAATCCTTCCAAGGATTTATTCTTCACTCACCTTTCTTGTCTCTGAATTATAGCCATTGTATGCAATTTCTCCTACCACAGAGCCTATACTGTCCCTCTCCAATATCTATTATGATCCCTTGCACAAGACTGAACATACACCCTCACAACTATCAGTCTTCAAATTCAATAAAAAATTACAGAAATGCCTTACCTTTGCTTTCATCAATTGCTCAAGAGTAGTTTGACTCAATAATCTTCCCATGCATCATAACTCCATGCTTATACCCATCAAATCATATCCTTCCAAAGGATTTCTTATGTATTCTCTTGTGGCTAATCATCAAATTTAACCACACATCCTCTATCTGCAATCAATTATGAATAATCTCACTTGACTAACCCTCTCAATACAATTGTTAGACTTTAACTTCAAAATGAATTGAAATTAGAAATTTATTTACCTCTTACACATAATCCTTGTTCTACTCTCATACCAAACTGATGCCAACCCCACCTTGGTGGCATGTTTTTTCCACCTATGAGATCAATAAAATGAACTTCATAGCACGGATGGACTTTAAAACATTCTTGGAAGCCAAATTGTTGTGTTAAACCTTCTTCTGCAACCCTAATCCTTCCATTTTTTGAGTTTCCACAACTATCTGTTTCACCTTCCAACTTTCTGCAATTTTCGGTTTTTGCACCACCCTTTCCGCACGCTCTCTTCCGCAACTGGATTTCCTCATTCACCTTTTCCACAATGCGGAATGCAATGTGCAGCTTTACAAATTGAATTTTACTTCTGCAATTATGCAGCCACAACACTCCTTTCCACAATCTGATTGCAGATTGTTGATCCAACTTTTCCAGAATTTGAACTTCCGCAACTTTCTTCCCGTAATTCCTTTTTCGCAACTCTTTACAACCGTTGATTTCATGCGGCTTCCTTCCTGGCTGTCAATCCTAATTATGATGCAGATCTATCCTCAACCATCAGATCTTTTGCGGAATGTTTTCTGGTCGTTGACCTCTGATCAAGTTCGAAATTTCATTTTACTTCGTGGATCTACGTCCCTTTGTTGTTGAACTTAATTACGACCGTTGATCTTCTCCAAGATCTAACTCCACCATACGATCTTAAGTTATCTAGGATATTGGTTTAGGAGTATCTTGGGTATAACTCCAATTTGTGGGATTCTTCCTCAGTCGTAGATATGTTCCTACGACGATATCGACCATTAAACCTGCGCAAAATTAAACCTTAATTATTATTGATCCTTGTTGTGATCGATTTGCAGATCCTGAACCTACAACAAGGTTAATTCAAGATAAAATCCATTCACAAAGTCTTAATAATCAAATTCTTCCTTCGATTGATCAGAGAATCGATCAATTGACCTCCGTTTTACTCACTTTCAAAAACTCTAAATTCACACGTAGGCTTATCATTCATTAACACAGGATTTAACCAAACATTCAATTCATGAAGTCACACACTCAGACATAATTGAAATTACACACACAAAGATTATGCTGAATTAGGTTTTTTCGTTCACATGATGAAACTGTACATACAAATTTGTTTCATAACCTGCGTTCTGATCTCCTTAGGCCTAATACATCTTTAAATTGCGTTGCTTGAGCTATATTTACTCTATTCTGGCTACTTCTCTTTCTCCTATATGTCTATCTCTGTCTCTTCTATATTCTCATATGTTCTATGCCTCGTAGGCTTACATATATATACAACAAGATTCATGAACCATTCTGGCTTAGATCCACAATCCACTCAATAATTGCTAATCTTATGCTAACTAATCCTAATTACAACAAATCCTCTAACCTATCATATGACTCGCTACCATTAGATGAGGGATTTGTTACAATGACTCATCAATTGACCCAATGACTCACTCATCCTCTTAGTGACTCACCATCTATCTAGAATAAAATAAAACATAGGTTTATTTACAATGTGATGGTTCAGAGACCATCAATTCAGAATTGAAGACCCCTTCTAGGCCTAATTCAACATTTAACTTGGAATTTGAATGGAGAGTAGGATGATCTTGCATCAGTAGTGCATGTGGATATATATGTGTTTGGTTCACTCCTCTATATGGGGTCTGTTGATATTTGAATAGAACTTTGATTGTCATAAAATATGATAGTGGAAGTGTCAGATTCAATCCCAAACTCTCAAAGTATGCCTTGTAACCTTACACATTGAGTGGTTGCATTTACAACTCCTCTATATTATGCCTCTATAGAAGAAAGTGCAATGGAACTTTGTTTCTTAATTGACCAGCTGATTAGTCCATATGAAATCATAAACACATATCCATAAGTTTATTTTCTATCAATGTTATCACCTGCCCAATCAGAGTCAGTAAAACCAATTAACTCTAGGTCATATTTTTCAACATAGTGAATCCCATGTGTCTTGATTCCTTGCACAAAGTGCAATATTCCGTTTGCTTCCCTCCAATGGATATCATGTGGCTGATACATATGTCTAGATGCTACACTTACTACATAAGAAATATCAGGTCTAGTGTGAGTCAAATAGAGAAGACAACCAACTAGTTGGTTGTACATAGTATTGTTTTCCAAGGGAGTTGAGTTTGCTTCTTCAAGCTTAACCCCTGAGAGGAAAGGAGTCTTGCTTGGATTACAATATTTAATTTTGAACTTATTTAGCAGGTCTGAAGAATATTTGGATTGATGTACTTTTATTCCAAGGTCTGATTGAGAAATATCAAGCCCCAAGAATTAGCTCAACAAACCCAAATCGTCCATGGAGAAGGCATGGTTCAAAGCATCCTTCAAGGAGGTAATTTCTTTCATGGAAATTCTTGTCATCAAAAGTTCATCCACATACAAGAAAATAATAATGATTGAACCATGAATCAGCTTCAAATAGACATTTGGGTCATACTTACATCTACAAAAGTTATGTGATAATAAAAAACCATCAATATTGGTATACCAAGCTCTGGGAGCTTGTTTTAGCCCATATAGTGATTTCTTCAACCTGCACACAAGATACAGATTAGTAACAAAACCTTCTGGTTGTTGCATATATATCTCTTCTTTGAGATCTCCCTATAGAAATACACTCTTCACATCCATGTGATGTACCTCCCATTGCTTGGAAGCTGCAATGGCCAAAAATAGTCTTATAAAGTCCATCTTTTCCATTGGTGCAAAGGTCTCATTGTATTCAATGCCTTGGACTTCGGAGAATCCCTTGGCCACTAAATTTTCCTTATACTTTAAAGGATATCCATTAGAAGCAAACTTTGTCTTGAATACCCATTTTCACTTCACTAGCTTTCTCCCTGGTGGAAGATTGACTAGTTCCCATGTCTCATTCTTCTAGACCGAATGGAATTATTCTTTCATGGTTGTTTTCCATATTGGATCTTCTAAATATTCTTCATATTTTTGTGTATCATATTCAATCATCAGATAAAAATTCTTAGCAAAGTATGGGTCCTTGACAGAAAGGGAGCTCTCTAATTGAGATCTAGTTCTTCTAGGATCACGAGGATTCCCAGCTAGTTCCCCAACCACTTTAATGTTCTTTGATTCCCATTTTGGTCTTGTGGGAGTGTTAGGATATGCAATTAAATATTCATTATTAGAAATATCAGAATCAAAATAAATGATACTTGTATGTTTTTTTTCAAAAAGAATAAACAATACTTGATATTAATTTAAAATCAAAGTTTACATAAGTCATGCATATCATCCTCTACCATTCATATAGGATCACATAACCATGCATCTAACATATGTTAGTTTTTCTTAGATCTTGTTTGCTTAGTTAGGATTTTATTTGAAATAATAAAAAGTACAACAATATGCATAAGATAGAACATATACACAAGACACAAAGATCTTCACCAGGGAAACCATAAAGGATAAAACCCCGCAAACCTCCTCAGAATAGTATAGTCTCAAAGACTATTTCATAAGATGATCAATCCTAGTAATAAGAAGTCTTTAACAACTATCTATCTCTTCTCCTTGTCTCTCTCTCTCTCTCATGTGAACTTGAGTGAGTGTTAGGTGTGTATAAATGAGGGAGGGCATCTCCCTATTTATACTATTCAAGTGATTGACCTACTACATGAATGGTGCCAACCTCTTACCCTAACAGGGTCGACTTCTCCTAGAGAGGCTCCAAATACACATTACATGATGTTACCTTGGGGACTATTGCCCTGACTTACAATGGAGGTTGTACATCAAGGTCTATACACATTGTGACATCCTAAAAGGAGGTAAACACATCTTCGATGGGGGTACAACAACATACAATGATAATATACATCATAATATCTTACGAAGTTACAAATACATCAACAATCCCTCTTAACTAGCAAGGTATTCTCTCTCTTCCATATTCATCAACACATATGGTCCAGTCATCATCACAGATTCATCATCATAGTTGTTTCCATCAACATCTTCTTATTGATCATCAAAAGGTACTATCTGTCACAAGAAGTTTCTACAGAGCCAACCCTTTTTCATGTTGGGTGTAGTCCTAGTCTGCATCCAGGTCTTCATCACATCTACGATCAAGCCATCACATAGGAATAGTCTAGGACCTTCTTTACATTTCCACGGCAATAACCTGTGTTTCCTACCTTTATCTCGTTGTATCCAGATAATCTCTTTTATCTTGCACAAAACAAACTAAAACACAGAGCACAACTTATATGCAGACCACTTGCATTCTATCACCATAGTAGTATGCCATGATATTCATGTCATTAAGACAACTTGTAACATCCACTATGCGAGAATATCATGGGAGCACACTCAATGCATTACGTCTCTACATGGTCAACCTGTATTCTACAGTAAAGGAGAATCGCCTAGGTTCACCTCACATGCTTTGTGACCTTATCATCTCCAACATGGGAACTCACACATGTATAGATATATATGTAAGGACTGATTGCGACTAAACAACCTGCTACACCATGGATTTTACATTCCAGGTCAACCTTAAGGACTTATTACATCTTAATAACCCACGTCCATGATCTTTCCCATTCAAACAACCTTCAGGTTGTATTACATCCAAGTAACCTGCGTATCACGCCAGGGCTCTTTTTACACTCGAAAAACCCATAGGACTTATTACATCCGAATAACCTTCATACTACATGAGGACTCATATTTACATTCGGATAACCTGTCTTAAGAATTATTACATCTGAATAACCCACGTACCATGCCATGGCTCATATTTACATTTAGATAACCTGTATGAGGACTTATTACATTTGACTAACCTGCGTATCATGCCAGGAATTATATTTACACTTAGATAATATACAGGACTAATTACATCCGAGCAACTGGCTACACCAGGGTCTTTCCGCTCAGAAAACCAGGGTCAAATGGGATTCAACAAATTCAAATTAGGATGGAGATACTTGCTCGATATCATCCATCACCGTTTTGTTCTTATTGGATCCTAAAGGCAGGAAAACATTTATAGAATGAGAAATTATAATAGCACTTTTTCTTCCCCCCCCCCCCCCCCATGCCCCCCACCACAACTCAAAAATTTGAGGGAAATATTTCAGAGGAAGGATTGGGAGCCAAAAAATAATCCATCCCTCTCTGAGGGTTTTGAGCTAGGGTTAAACTATAACTACAATAAGTAGGATTCAAGAATATAAAATCATCAACATAGCTAGGAGCATCTTTACTAGGGTTTGGACAAACAGATACCGAATCAACTTGGCAAGGTTCGATAACATTTGAAATTGAATTTGGACAAGGGTCACAACCCATGCCATTATATAACAAAACCAAATACCCCCCATCTCTAACATAATAGTCTTTTTCAACTGACTTCACAAAATGTAATTATTTCGAGGATAATCCTTCATATAGGGAATGCCAAGAAACTGGGGACTTACCTGGAGAAAATTATCCATTTGTGTCCTCAAAATCAAAATCTAGAAGTGTCTGGTCCAAATGGAATTTTTGTTTCAGTGACCCATCAACAGAATACATCTCCTTAGTAGAAAAATCCTCCGATATAGACGAGTTGAACACTGAACAACTTCTTTTTAGAAGTCCAGTTCTTCAATAATGATGACATCTAAACTAAATACCCTTGTAATCCAATCTTTGGCCATAAACCTTATGTTCCCAATGAATTCCAGTTCTTCAACAATGATGACATCTAAACTAAATACCCTTGTAATCCAATCTTTGGTCATAAACCTTATCTTCCCAACTAAGTCCAGTTCTTCAACAATGATGACATCTAAACTAAATACCCTTGCAATCCAATATTTGGTCATAAACCTTATCTTCCCAACGAATATTCACTTGGCAAGTATTTGTAATCTAAAAATTTACACTTAATAATATTTAGTTTCTCTTAACTTATAATAAATTTATCTGAATTTTTTTAATATTTTGATTTAAATAAATATTATTTATTCATTTTTTTTGTTATTTTTCATTTCTTAAGAAATGGTTTACCACCACTTTTTTCTTTTTCTTTTTTCTTTTCCAAAATAAAATTACATCTCAAAATTTTATTAAAATTCTAAACCATAACCATATAAAGTAACTTCAAAATTTTAAACATATAATTATCCTTTATAATAATAACTTCCATAAATTACTTTTTTTCCAGGAGAAAAATAGATGTTCCTTGATATTCATT
This sequence comes from Pseudotsuga menziesii, assembly GCA_001517045.1. Lineage (NCBI taxonomy): Eukaryota > Viridiplantae > Streptophyta > Pinopsida > Pinales > Pinaceae > Pseudotsuga > Pseudotsuga menziesii. Next base: position 461,259 of record LPNX010929323.1, on the reverse strand, counting down.
AGAATCAAAGGTAATTGTTATAGCACAAGGTGGAACTTCTCAATAATGAACATGTCCATCTGATAAAAAGCAAACCTCAATCTCTCAAAGAGATTCTTCCCCCCATCATCATTGTTGAATCAAGACTCAAACAGTAGGATACAGTGAGGAATCAACAAGCCAAAATTAATCCACAGTCATCAGGACAACATAGGATATCAACCCAACTCCATCCCGATTTCCGTGATGGCTACATGAGTATACAAGTAAACCTAGATATGGCTTATCCAAGGAGGTGTAAGGTTTGTCGTTACACCAAAACCTGCAGATGTTGATGAGCATTTGAAATTGAGCACAAGGCCCTATCATCAAGAGTGGTCGTTAGTCCACTTGTTTTATATTCCTAGAGGTGCGGCGGTTATACCATGTGGAGGTTGTATCGATACTCCAACACCTCACCGTAGCTCAAGGGAATTTAACCTAAGACCTATGCTCTGATACCATGTAATTTTTGTCGTTACATCAAAACTGAAAGGACTCCCAATTTAGACATGACTCCTGATTTAGACATAAATGACCAAATTGGACAAGGGAGGATTATAATCCTAACCCCCCCCCCCCCCCGAATGCTAACTTGGACAATTTGTGGGCCCTGGAAACTAAGACCATAGGTCACCCATTACAACAAGTAAATTAAATGCTCAACACAAGGAGCTGGGGAAAAACCACATGGGAAAAAATCCTCCCCCCCTCTAACTAAGTAGATAGAATCATGATTCAAGTTTGAAAAACTTGAAAATATGTTGCTACAACCTTTGTGATGTAGCGAAGCAACATGCATGATGTTCTGTGCACAGGTATCCTGGGGCTTGGCAGGTAGACTTCTCCATCTTCTCCCAAAATGATGATGGAAGGAAGGAGGAATGTAACCTTTTCCTCTTTCTGGATGAAGAGGGGTATGATCCACTCTATTCTTTTGAATGCAGTGTGACTAATCATCCCTTTCCATGTAGCATCTCACAGGGATTTTGTTGCATCTCTCTAAAGGAGGTGAGATTGCATGACATAGCACAAGGGTCTTTGTCTTTTGAGTGTCATATGGATTTCTAGTCATCTTCCTAGCTTCCCGCTTGGGAGTAGGGATTGGATATAGATCTAAATCACCCTGAATCTCAATCTCATAAACTGATACAGTTGGTTTTGCAATACAAGTGGAAACTGCAAAAGAATTAGATGGAATGTGTATACCTTCCCTTTCAAGTGGCTGTTGAGAGTGCACTGGTCCTAAAAATGTCATGAAGTGTGAGAACTCATATGCCTTGGAGGCATGATTTGCAGCACCCTTCGCTATGATGTTCCTAGTAGAGATATATATGCTCTCCACTGAGTCAGGTCCAAATGTCACTCGCTTTGGAGAGCCAGTATGAGTCGTCTGGTAAACAGATAACATATTTGCAGCTAGGGAGGGCATATGAAGCACATATTTGAACTTTCCATGTTCAAGCTTGATATACCCCTTCGCTTTGGATCAAATTTGACTGTTATTTCCCATATGAATACTAGGACCATCAAAAGATTATAAATAAGAGAATTATTCTCTGGATGCAACCGTATGATTGGAATCTCCAGAATCAATGAGTAAGGCATGTGATGTTGAACAGCTAGCCTTTAGTGCATGGCATGTTTCTTCATGTTCTTCAGTGTCTTCTCTATGGTCATCCTTCCTTGCACTAGCAGGTACAGTAATGTTATGTTTCCTCAGAAGAAGAACCATCTCATTAATTGTTCTTCTCATACAGGATCTTTCTGGATGAAATCCCCTTCCACAATAAGAACATAGGGTCTTTCCTTTGCCATTGTTCTTGCTTCTCTTCGAACCTGGAGGCTCATTTGACTGCTCTTTCTCCGCAGGAGACTCATCTTTTTGCTTCCCTTTATCATTCTCTACCTTAGGTCCTCCTGTAACTAGTGCTTGATCTCTAGAAGATCGAATGATCCCCATTTGGATCAACTTGTCATGCTCGTGAGTGAGAGATTCAATGAAGGAATTAAGAGTAGGAATCTTCCAATTTGGAGTAGTGATCTTAATTGAATGAAATGTTGATACAAAGAATGAGTAGTTTGCACCAAGTTTTGACAGAATGGCAAGGATGAGTTGATCATCCTCCTTCTCAACCTTGCACAGCTTCAACTGGAACACTATATGCTTGAATTTGGTGAAGAAGTCATTTAGTGTTTTGAAATTGGTTGGATGAAGATAAATCATATCATTCTCTAGCTGATAGATCCTTAGGTCATCCTGCTTGTCAAATAAGGAAGCAAGCTTATCCCAAACCTGCTTGGGAGTCTTCCATCCATTGATGTGGAAGAGAAGATCTCAAGAGATTGAGAGGCACAGGCATCCATATGCTTCATCAAGCTTATTCCAGTACTTTTATTTGTCAACATAATGAATTGCTCTACCTCTGTCTCCATTGTGAGACTGAAGAGTCTTTTGGAGCGTAGCTGCATCTCCGTGTCCTCCTTCCACTAGTGGTAGTTGAAAGGAGTGAGAAGCTCCATTGGAGGGGCCATTTAGAATGCAATGAAGGATACTGAGCTATTGTAGTGAATGCAGTGAAGGAGACTGAGTTGCTTGTAGCGAATGCAGTGAAGGAGACTGATAAACTTGTAAATCACACAATCAAACATACAAAATGAGGTCAACAGTCTGCACTTTTGGAATTTTCATCATACCCAACATAGTTGATGAAGAAAGCTTGATCAACAATTCCTTTACTTGTGATATTAAGTGGTAAATTCTTCGCTTCTGGTGTAGTAATAGAAGGAGTAATTTTGCTCATTTATTTTTTTTGATCCAAGTATGAATCTGTAGTAGGAGAAGTGCCTTGTCCTACCAAGGCTCTGATACCATGTAAGGTTTTTCGTTACACCAAAACCTATAGATGTTGATGAACATTTGAAACCGATCACAAGGACCTATCACCAAGAGTGGTCGTTATTCCACTTGTTTTATATTCCCAAAGGTGCAGTGGTTATACCATGTGGAGGTTGTACCGATACTCCAACACCCCACCATAGCTCGGGAGAATTGAACCTGAGACCTATGCTCTGATACCATATTAAATTGATCACATAGATCTATGGACCAACACACAACTCACAAGATAGATCATACAATTTACTCAGCAATTGAAGAATGAAACAGTGCAAAAATCGCTTGCAACTATGAATGATTTCATTAATAAAAAATAATTATATAATAATTACAATGAAGTACAATGGATAAATAGCCTCATGCAATTCGAATCCATGTGAGGAAATTCGAAGTGGTTTGACTCTACTTGACTGAATGGTTAACTAACCTTGTCTAAATCATTATTGAAATTCATCGAAGTTCAACAACCCAACTAAAGTGTCTATTTAGTGTTAATTATCAGTTAACTAGTCTAACTGACTGAGGTAGGTGAGTAAATGCACCTCACCTACATGCATCCATGCAATCCTAGTGCTAGCTGAGTAGAACTAAATGTAACAGACTAGAACTGAATGTAACTGACTCGTAACTGAGCTTGACTAGTCACCAACTCAACTCAACTCATGGAGGTTGGTATCGGCACTCCCAGTGGCTCCTAATTTGTAGGGATTCATCTAGGAGGCTCCTAAACTGATGCATGCAATTGCAATCAGTGGAATTTGGCCTCAATAAGTGTTCCCCACACTTTAGTAATTGGAACATGTGCCCCAATTAGGCCAAGTGAACCCAATGGTGCTAGTGACTAAAAATAGACTAAAAGGACTCCCGATTTAGACATGACTCATGATTTAGACATAAATGAAAAAATTGGACAAGGGAGGATTATAATCCTAATAGGAGGCACTCGTGTGAATTCCAAAACTGAAACAAGAGGAGAACATAGTCTACCTTGGACATCCAAAAGGATGTAATAAACAAATCCTTCCATACTCATGAAAAAAACATCAAAGATGTGATAAAAAGAGTAGGCCATCTCGAAGCTAGTAAAGCTGAATCGTTCCATTTCCAACACAATCACCTTCAGTGAATTTAGTGTAATGTAGGGGGCTAGAGGCCAATGCAAGTGCCTCCTTGGATAATCCATATGCCTTCACATTGAATTCTCTGTATACATGAAGGAAATCCATATGGAGAAAGGATGATTCCAGATTCCTGATATTTTGACACCATCCTTCCAAATTGAGAGATGAGAGAGCGGCCCTCCCTTTCACCCAGTTAATAATGGTTGTAGAGTCACTACGGACATGAAGAGAAGGTAAGCCAAAATCCTTTGAAATCACTAGCAGAGCCCACTATGCTAGAATTTCAGATCTAGTATTAGTGCTCTGTCCACAACCAATCTATATGCTAAAGTAATGGTCCTGGATGATAAGAAAGTGCACCCCAACACCCCCTGTCACATGCCCCAATTTGCAAAACATTTTATGTTTTAAGAAACATTATGTTATATTTTATTATAAAGTTTGTAATTAATGACCAACTGGGGTCAAGGATAATTGAATGTAATTGCTGAATATTTTATTAATTAATAAATGAAAGATGAGACAACAACTTAAAGAGGATGTTAAATGAGTGTTTTACTGGTCACTTGGTGGAGTAGGCTGGGTTGAGAGCAGATTGACACTTGACAGCATCCTCAAACTACTTCTAGCTATTGTAGGAGGCAACTTCCCTATTTTTTTGGTCATGTTTCCCACGAAAGTGGAACAAGAGTAGGTGGCTCATTAAGTAAAAACTGACCCAAAAGACCTAGGCATGCTAATAAAACTTCCCATTGAAGACAACTGAGGTTGCTCATTCTTGACTTATGAACATTCTGAATGAATGAAGTGCACAGCAAAATTTGATGGAGGGGACTAGCTAAAGTTTGTTTTGAGTGAAAAGTGCCGAAGAACTGAACTAGTGCAATCATTCTAAGATGAGTTCATACTGTTGCATGCAGAACTGATTGATTGATGAACACTCCATAGAGTTGCAGAGGATTATTAAACTACATCTCTCACCCAGTACTTCTACCAGGTGGACAAGGAGACAAGATTGAGGGTCTTGATATTTTCAGTTTAGCTTTTCTCCAGGAGTTGGTTGGGACAAATAGGTTCCTTAAGCTGTTGTCACCTCTTCTACATTTCCAAGTTCTACATGATTTATCTAGCTTTCTAATTTTTTATTTACATCTATAAGGATTGAGTTTAAGTAATATTATGTTATGCTTGCTGCTAGGGTTAGTTAAAAGAAATACTTTTACTGTGAAAAGATAGTTAAATGCTGGATTAGATAGATTAGGGTAAATGATTAGAAGAATTTCCAGTTTTACTGATAAATAAAAAAAATACCTAAGTGTATTTTTCCACACCTTTTTAAAGGTAGTACTCTAGTAGAATAGGTTAGATTAACTCATATGCATGTTTTTCCTTTCTATCTTAGATGTTCTTACTTAGACAGAGTACTTTGAATAACATGGATAGATCTGTCTTAGGAAAGATTTAAAAGTATAAATTTACTTAGTCTGTGTATTTTTTTACATAGTAGATAGACTATTTACTATAAGTCTAATATTATAATAATTAACAAACATTATAAAAACAAAAATTAAATAAGTAGGATTAAGTGAAAGAGACACTAAATAAGGATAGGAATTTACTGTGATAATTTCATCTAAGTAAAATTAAACTAGAATAATATTATGATCAATTACTAACTATGTATTTAAAATAAGAGAAATTAGGGTTTTAAATATAAAACCTATTTTAAAGGAATTGTAAAATATAAATAACATTATCACCTCTTTTACTAGAAGAGGGGTTATGCAGTTTCACCCATAAAACAAATTAAAGCTTACTTACTTCATTTATATAACCATAAGCATCAAATAGGTGAATAAATAAAATTTAATATATTTCCCACATAATAGTATTAAAACTGTATGATAAATATAAACTGAAAGAAAATAAGCAAGAGACCTTTCAAATAATCTAACCCAAGAAATACACTAAAGTCTTAGGTTATCTATTCAAATTTTTTTCTATCTATTTGCTTAATAATTTCTTACTGATAGTAAAAATTGAGTTATGTCATAGAAATCAATTGTCTAAACTTTTTATTTATCTCATCATCAAAATTAAACAGCTAGGAATAGAAACACGATAAAATTCTTGAAAAATATTCTTTAACTATCTATTTAATAAAACAAGTATCAACTTACAGTAACAATAACTTCATGTAAGTTAAATTTAAAAGAATTGAAAAAAATAAACCAATACAAATAAAAATTACATCTTGCCATTTTTATCTTAAAACCACAGTATATATTATTTCTGAATATAGAAGTCATGGAACAGTAAGCTTAAAAGCTTTTTCAATTTATAGATAGCATCTAAACCCTATCATCATTACCAAAACTACTATTGTCACCCTATAGGTTACGAACTAATGGCCTTTTTTACAACTTAAGACATGGCTTAATAGCCTGTTCAAAAATAACATTACTGTAATTCAACTATGGCCGAAAAGGTCCCATAAATAATTTATTAAGGCATGGTTGTGAAAACCCCAAATTTTCGAACACAAAACAACCACTAGGGATTTGAAGAATTCTTAAACAACACATCACAGTATTGACCACATGGCCTTCCAAAACGAACACAGCATAGTGTAACCATGGCCGAGTAGAACCCAAGAACCAACTGGGTAGTATCAATAAACACACCATACAACCAGTGCATGAGAAAACCTCAGGCGAGACCGAGGCTTACCAAGATGAATGCCATCGTGGAAGCCCTATTGGTGGTGTTCATCAGCACAGAGCCATCGTCTTGAGAGCTTGCACAATCAAAAACCCCAAATGTTAAATACGTATAATTAACAAAATAACAATCACATATTGGTGCAGAAGAGTTATAAACAATTTATTTTCCTTACCGAAGAGAGAATGCACAGCTGTATTGGTGTTGCGAATAAAACCTAGCCACCATTAAGAGTACAACGAGCTTCAAGGAAGCACTTTCAGAAGAAAACACAACACACAGTGTTCAAGTTCGAAATCCAAAGCCACGATGAGGCAAAGTCAAGCCATACCAGAAAACGAACAGTAAGACAGAGAACCCGATACTCTCTAATAACACTCTTTTCAATAGTCGAGAATCATGCCCATTCTTTTAAGTCCACTCTCACCACACCAGTGATTGGATGGTGTCACTTGCAGAGTCAAGGAAATGACATTGGAGTGGCATTTACAGAGCTAGGGTAATGGCGATGGAGATTTCTCACTCAGATCAATAACAGTGGTTGCATGAACCTCTTTACGCAAAAGAAAAAATACATTTGGCCAGGAGGATTACACACATTGGAGTGACAATAAGGCCATGCGGCCATGAGTCTGCAGCTCATCCACTTAGCAGTAGAGACAAAAGCTTAGGGAAAATGTATTTTTAGGGTTTAAGAACAGTCTTATATTGCTTCCAAAGTTAACCAAAAACCTAACCATCGAGTAACGACCACGTGGCATTGAAATTATTTGTAAAGAGTGGGTTTTATATTATAGTTCAAAACCTCTTTGGAGCTGCCTGCATAAAATAGAATTTTATAACAAAAACTATGGTTAAAAACCATTGTCTTAACTCACAATTTCGTGACATTGTAAATGTGCTTTTTAAATCCCTAAAGGATCATATAGGAAGGTAATAGTTACACACACTAGGGTTTTAACTCATATCTTATAACCTTTGAAAATGGGTAAACACTTGTGTAATGAATCATTCAACTTGATATGCATATTAAACAACAACTTGGGAGAAACCATAGCATCATAAAAGACATTGTAAAAAGGCTTAATCTTTAATGTCTGTGTGCTTTTAAACCTAAGTTGATTATTAGCTTGATGTATGTAAATCTAGGTATCAAACTTAGATCCATATATCACCTTGTGAGATGAAGATCATATAAAAAGTAAGTTAGCTAGAATATTTTGTAGAAAGTGACCTTTTATTTCTTTATCCGAATGGCAGTAATGCTATTGTTTTAAAATATAAAATTTGTAGTATTCCATTTTCATTTGGGAAGTACTAGAATAGTTAGAAAAACTATCTTATGCACTAGGTTTAATTTCTATGTGTGAATCTCAATCAATGTACTTCATGACTACACCTAGATCATAGGTTTTCCTAAGTGTATTTAACTCGTTTATTGTTGCAAACAAATATTCTTGAGTTACCTCAACATCAAGTAAGTAAACATAAAGAAATCTGCTATATAATTACCTTTCACTAAGAGTTACATAAAAAGAAAATCTGATAATAGGTTGATGACAGTTAAATGAATAAGTTATAGTTATAGAGAAATGAAAGAAATCTGGAGTATGTTTAGTTTATTAAAGACTTATGTTTACCAGGAACTATTTAAAACATAAATTTACAGATCAACGATACCTCATCCATTTTGATAAAAGCTGTAAAGTAAATAAAATTACTAGCATTATATTTTATGCTAGTTGAGATAATAATTCTCGATCTGGAAACTGGTGACAAAACGTCTTACCTGTAAAGAACCTGTAAAAAAAGCATCACTTCACTACATTAGCTAAAAATATATGTAAGCCTCGATTTCAACTGAAGTTCCTTCCTACTTTCATAAAATAGTAAAACAAACTTAGCACTAGTAATTAAATAGATCTTTCATTTCCTGTTGTTCCAAATCTTAACCTGCTAAATCAAATCCTTAACAATGAATTATGAAAACAAACAAATAAGTATGCAGAACTAGAGATTAACAAAAGAATCAGTTCTAGTTTAAAACTGTTTAAAATAACCGTTAATAGTTAATTGTTCCTAGGTGGTGACGACTACAAACATTTTATGTTATATGAAAAAATTTAAATTTTTACTAATTTTTGGAATATTACATGTGGTATCAAAGCACATGTTCAGACACTAGGCCTGAATGAGGATCAACCTACAAAGATCAATAGTAGATTTAATGCATGCATACTGATTATTACTTTTCTTTTTGAAATGTTATTTCCAAAAAATATTTGTGAGCGAAACTGCATGTATGGAAAGACTCAAGGAATATGCAGATGAAGAATCCCCGTTTAATGAATGAAGTGATTCTAAAAGAGAACTAGTTCGGGAAGAAATAACTAATAACTCTTCTGAATTATTACAAACGGTTAAAGAATTAAGAATTGAGATGGAAACAGTCAAAAAGGAAAATGAAAGAATTCTGAGAGCTCAAGAGGAGTTAAATCAGATCTTGATGGAAAAATTCCAGAATGAAGAAAAAGATAAATGAACAAAATCTGAAGATATGCCCTACCAACACAAAAGAAAAAAGTCTAAATAGTTTAAAATCGAAAGTAGTTCATCTTCTAAGATTTATGACGATCCACATAAGAAGAATTATTAGTATACTAGTGATAGTAGCGAAGATAATCACCATCCAAGAAAAAGAAAATTTAAGCCTTATGAAGAAATTTCAGGAGAATTTAAGAAATTAAAACCACCAACCTTTAATGGTGAAAATAAGAAAGGAGAAGAGGTTGAATCATGGCTATTTGGGATGAAGAAATATTTTCAAATTTACAATTACTCTAATAAGCTAAAAGCAAGAATGGCCATTTACAACCTAACATGGAAGGCGAATATTTGGTGGCAGGACCTAAGACGAGTAAAAGGTATTAGGGAAAATAACATTAACTAGAGTACCTTTAGGAAATATTTTAAAAATAAATTCTTGTCAGAACAATACTATGAAGAGCGATCTAAGAAATTTTATGAACTGAAATTGGGAACAATGAACATGAAGGAATTAAACAGTAAATTATTAAGTCTGCTATGTTATGTGCCTTACATTGTGGATGTGAAGCCTAAGGTACAACGGTTTCTAGGTTGTTTACCTTTTCATATAAAATATAGAATTGAATATGACAATCCAAAAACCTCAGAGGAGGCTATGCGAAAGGCGAATTTTTGCTATGAGCAGAACCGCAAAAAGGAAAGTATGTCAAACTGGAAGGCTAAAAGATCTAATAATTTGGAATAGAGGAAGAAAGGGTTTGTACCTAACCGCAGTTTTAGGAATAATAACACACGAAATTTTCCTAATAAAAATTTCCAAGGGAATAAAGGTAATTCATAGTTAAATCCAAATGGCCCTAGAAATAAAGAACCTATTAATAATCACAGTAATTACACCAAGCACAATGAACAAAAAGAACCAGTAAAATGTTGGGAATGTAATGGTCCTCACTATGCGTCAATTTGCCCCAACCAGAATAATACTGTCAGCAACATACATACGGTGGAGGAGGAGATGATTGTTGGTGATCTAGCAAGGACAATGCCCAGGATTAATGCATCACTGGAAAACAGGTAGGCGGATTGTCAAACTTCCATGGTGGAAGTGGAAGATAACCTGAATCAAACACCTATATTTATTTTAATTGACCCAGGGGCTAGCTTAAGTTATATTTCTCATGATTTAGTAGAAAAATGCAAGTTATTAGTAGAAAATTTTGCAAAGTCATGGTTATTTCAGCTAGCTATTAGCACAAAAAAAAAGTGATTAGTTTTGTAAAAGATTGTATTGTAAATATGGATCAGTTTGAGACCTATGTGAAGCTTAATGTACTACCTTTAGGTTCTTATGATATGTTAATTGGTATGGACTAGTTAGAACAACATAGATTAGTTATGAACTATTTCGATAAAACTTTTACTTGCATAAATAATGAAGGAGAAACAGTAAATGTAAGAGGAATCCCTAGGAAAAAAACTATCAGACAGATCTTTGCTTTGCAATTAAAGAGAGTTGTTCAGAAAGGTTGTAAAGCCTTTGTTGTAACTGTAATTAACGAAGAACATACTAATAATGAAGATAAGATAAGACTAGAAGATATTCCAATCCTAAGGGGATATTCAGATGTATTTCCAGAAGAAATTCTGGGACTGCCTCCAAAGAGGGAGTTAGACTTCACTATTGAGTTGGTACCTGGTGCAGTGCCCAGCTCAAAATCCCCTTATCAGATGAATATATTGAAATTAAATGAACTAAAATCACAGTTAAAAGAACTTATTGATAAGAATTATATCAGACCCAGTGTGTCTCCTTGGGGAGCACCTATTATTTTAGTTAAAAAGAAGGACGATACTCTACGTTTATGTATAGATTACCATCAACTTAATAAAATGACCATTAAAAACAGATATACATTGCCCTGCATAGATGATCTATTTGATCAGCTACGTAGAGCGACTCTATTTTCGAAGATTGATTTACGATTTGGTTATCACCAGATCTGAATCAACGATGAAGACATATTTAAAACAACTTTTAGGACCAGATATGGTCACTATGAGTTTCTTGTTATGCCATTTGGGCTTACCAATGCCCCGACTGTTTTCATGTGTCTAATGAATAATGTATTGCATAAGTACCTTGACAAGTTCGTGGTGGTATTCATTGACGACATTCTAATTTATTCTAAGTCCAAAGAAGAACATGAAGAGCACTTAAGAATTGTCTTACAAGAATTGCAAGAACATCAGTTTTATGCAAAATTTAGTAAGTGTGATTTCTTTAACGATAAAATACAGTACTTGGGTCATGTAGTAACTAAAGAAGGGATCTCAGTTGATCCATAAAAGATAAAATCAATCGAAGAATGGCTAGTCCCAAAGGACGTAACTGACGTACGGTCATTCATGGGAATTACTGGCTATTATAGAAGATTCATTGAGGGGTTTTCAAGAATTGCAAATCCCATAACTTATTTATAGAAGAAAGGGAAGAAATTCGAGTGGAGTCAAAAGTGTGAAGATAGTTTTATTTAAAAATTTAAAAACATTACTAACTACTGCACCAATCTTAAGAATTGTTGATCCTAATAAAGACTTTATAGTGTGTACTGATGCATGCAACGATGGTCTAGGTGGAGTTTTAACTCAGGAAGGACAATCATTGCATATGAGTCTAGGAAGCTTAAGATTCATGAAAAGAACTATGCGACTTACGATTTAGAGCCGGCTATCATCATACATGCCTTGAAGATGTGGTGCCATCACTTAATTGGAAGAAAGTTTATATTAATGAAAGATAGTAAAGGATTATAATATTTATTGGATCAACCTAACTAAATCGCAAGGCAAGCTAGGTGGCTAGCTTTTCTTAGCGAGTACGATTTTGAAATCCAACATATTAAGGGAAAATAAAATGAGGTTGTTGATGCTCTAAGAAAAAATGAAAAGCTAAATTTTGTAGCAGCAATCAGCACCTATGAAACAGATTTAGAGGAACAACTAGAGGAAGGAGTAAGATTGGATGAAAACTATCAGAAATTACAAGCAAAAGTAACAAAAAATTTAGCTAAAAGTTTAAGTACGGGGTATAGTCTAAATGAAAAAGGATTATTACTATATAAAGACAGACTATATATACCTAATGTACCTAAGATTAAGTTACTAATTTTAAATGAAATTCATAAGATTCCTTACTCAGGACATCCTGGTTATCAGAAGACTATAACCATTTTATGGAAGGATTATTTTTGGCCAAACATAAAGAATGAACTGGCATAATACATTTCCAAGTGCTTTGAATGTCAGCAAGTTAAGAGTGAGCACCAGTATCCAGTCGGGTTACTTCATCCGTTACCTATCCCTAACTAGAAGTGGGAAATAATCGGTCTTGATTTTATTATAGGTCTACCTAGAAATCAAAATCTGAATGACTCGATAATGGTAGTCGTCGATAAACTTAGTAAACCATCTCATTTTATACCTGTAAAAACCACTTACAAGGTTGCTAATATTGTTGATATATTCATGAAGAAAATATTTCGTTTACATGGAATACCGAAAGTTATAATTTCAAACAGAGACCCCAAGTTTACGAGCAATTTCTAGAAGTCTTTGTTTAAAGGACTGAATACTACTTTAAATTTTAGTACCTCTTTTCATCCCTAGACAGATGGATAGACTGAAAGAGTGAATAAAGTGTTGGAAGATATACTTAGAATGTATGTTAAGGAACAACCAGGTAAATGGGAATATTACTTACACCTAGTAGAGTTTTCTTACAACAATCACTAGCAAGCTTCAACAAGATACAATCCATTTGAAATTTTGTATGGCAGGAAGTGCAATACCCCCATCTCATGGAGTAATCCAGTTGACATGTTAGTATTAGGACCTGAACTACTAAAAGAGATGGAGTTAATTGTAAAACAAGTTCAAGGTAACTTGAAAGTTGCATAAGACAGACAGAAAAGTCAAGCAGATCTTAAAAGAACTCAAAAAGAGTTCCAGGTAGGTGAACATGTCTTTATTAAGGTAAGGCCTAAAAAGAGTTTTTTGAGATTAGGAAGTTGTGCTAAGTTAGCACCCTGATATTGCAGACCTTTTGAGATATTGTCCAGAATAGGACAGGTGGCATATCAATTGGCTTTGCCACCAAATTTGAAGGTTCATAATGTTTTTCATATTTATGTGTTAAAACAATATGTACATGATGCTACTCATGTTATAAACTGGAATGATGTGCAGGTGGAACCCGAAGGGTATTTTCTGGTGGAACTGGATTGTATCCTCGAAAGGAGGGAGATCTTGCTTTGGAATCGCACCATTGGTTAGATGAAGGTGCAATGGAAGCACCTTAGTCAAGAAGAAGCCACCTGAGAATTGGAGAGTCATATGCGGGATACATATCCAATTATGTTCCAGGAAAATTTTGAGGATGGGGAATAAATAACATCGAGGACGATCTTATAATTTAAGGGGGTGTGTATGTCACATGCCCTAATTTGCAAAACATTTTATGTTTTAAGAAACATTATGTTATATTTTATTATAAAGTTTATAATTAATGACCAACTAGGGTCAAGGATAATTAAATGAAATTGCTGAATATTTTATTAATTAATAAATGAAAGATGAGACAATAGCTTAAGGAAGCTATTAAATGAGTGTTTTACTGGTCATTTGGTGGAGTAGGATGGGTCGAGAGAATATTGACACTTGGCAACATCCTCAAACTACTTCTAGCTGTTGCAGGAGGCAACTTACCTATTTTTGTGGTCATGTTCCCCAAGAAAGTGGAACAAGAGAAGGTGGCTCATTAAGTGAAAACTGACCCAAAATACCTAGGCATGCTAATAAAACATCCCATTGAATACTGCTGAGGCTGCTCATTCTTGGCTTGTGAACATTCTGAATGAATGAAGTGCACAAGAAAATTCGATGGAGGGGACTAGCTGAAGTTTTTTTTTAGTGAAAAGTGCTGAAGACCTAAACTAGTGCAGCTATTCTAAGTTGAGTTCATACTGCTGCATGTACAACTGATTGACTGCTGAACACTCAGTAGAGTTGCAAGGGATTATCAAACTACATCTCTCACCTAGTACTTCTACCAGGTGGACCAGGAGACAAGCTCAGGGGTCCTTAGATTTGCAGTTCATCTTTTCCCCAGGAGTTGGTTGGGAGGAATAGGTTCCTTAAGTTGTTATCACCTCTTCTACATTTCCAAGTTCCACATGATTTATCTAGCTTTCTAATTGTTTATTTACATTTAGAAGGATTGAGTTTAAGTAATATTATGTTATGTTTTTGTTCTATTGCTCCTAGGGTTAGTTAAAAGAAATACTTTTACTGTGAAAAGATAGTTAAATGCTGGATTATATAGATTAGGGTAAATGATTAGAAGAAGTTCCAGCTTTACTGGTAGATAAAAAAATACCTAATTGTATTTTTCCACACATTTTTAAAAGTAGTACTCTAGTACAGTAGGTTAGATTAACTTCAGATAGAGAATCGAATGAAGTATGCATGAATGTGTTTTATTACTTTCTACAGGTTTCATAAGAGTTATTCATATGTATGTTTTTCCTTTCTATCTTAGATTTTTTTACTTAGACATAGTACTTTGAATAACATAAACAGATCTATCTTAGGAAAGATTTAAAAGTATAAATTTACTTAGTCTGTGTATTTGTTTCCATGGTAGAGAGACTATTTAATATAAGTCTAATATTATAATAATTAACAGACACTATAAAACCAGAAATTAAATAAGTAGGATTAACTTAAAGAGACAGTAAATAAGGCTAGGAATTTACTATGATAATTTCATCTAAGTAAAATGAAACTAGAATAATATTATAATCAATTACTAAATATGTATTTAAACTAAGAGAAATTAGGGTTTTAAAAGTAAAACCTATTTTAAAGGAATTGTAAAATATAAATAGCATTATCACCTCTTTTACTAGTAGAGGGCTTATGCAGTCCATAAGCATCCAATAGGTGAATATATAAAATTTAATACATTATCAAGACTAACAGTATTAAAACTGTATGATAAATATAAACTGAGAGAAAATAAGCAAGAAACCTTTCAAATAATCTAACCTAGGAAATACAGTAAAGTCTTAGGTTATTTATTTAATTTTTTTTCTATCCATTTGTTGAATAATTTCTTACTGACAATAAAAATCTAGTTCTGTTATAGAAATCAACTCTCTAAACTTTTTGTTTATCTCATAATCAAAATTAAACAACTAGGAATAGAAACACGATAAACTTCTTAAAAGATACTCTTTAACTATCTATTCAATAAAACAAATATCAACTTACAATAACAATAACTCTGTGTAAGTTAAATTTAAAAGAATTGAAAAAAATAAACCAGTACAGATAAACATTATAGCTTGCCATTTTTCTCTTAAAACCACAGTATATATTATTTCCGAATATGGAAGTCACGGAACAGTAAGCTTAAAAGATTTTTCAATTTATAGATAGCATCTAAACCCAATAATCATTACCAAAACTACTGTTGTCACCTTAAAGGTTACAACCTAATGGAATTTTTACAACTTAAGACATGGCTTAATAGCTTGTTCAAAAATAACATTACTGTAATTCAACTGTGGCTGAAAAGGTCCCATAAATAATTTATTAAGTCACGGCTGTAAAATCCCCAAATTTTCCAACACAAAACAACCACTAGGGATTCGAAGAATTATTAAACAACACATCACAGTATCGTCAACATGGCCTTCAAAAATGAACACAACATAGTGTAACCATGGCCAAGCAAAACCCAAGAACCAAGTGGGCAGTATCAATAAACACACCATACAACTAGTGCAGGAGAAAACCTCAGGAGAGACCGAGGCTTACCAGGATGAATGCCATCATGGAATCCCTATTGGTGGTGTCCATCGGCACAGAGCCATCATCTTCAGAGCCTGCACAATCAAAAATCCCAAATGTTAAATACATATAATTAACAAAATAACAAACACATATTGGTGCAGAAGAGTTATAAACAATTTCTTTTCCTTACCGAAGAGAGAATGCACAACTATATTGGTGTTGCGAATAAACCCTAGCCACCATTAAGAGTAAAATGAGCTTCAAGGAAGCACTGTCAGAAGAAAACACAATGCGCAGTGTTCAAGTTTTAAATCCAAGGCCACGACGAGGCAGAGTCAAGCCATACCAGAAAACGAGCAATAAGACAGAGAACCTGATACTCTCTAATAACACTCTTTTCAACAGTCGAGAACCGTGCTCACTCTTTTAAGTCCACTCTCACTGCACCAGTGATTGGATGGTGGCACTTGCAGAGTAAAGGAAACGACATTGGAGTGGCGTTTACAGAGCTAGGGTAATGGGGAGGGAGAGTAATCACTTAGATCAAGAACAGTGGCCGCATGAACCTCTTTACGTAGAAGAAAAACAACATTTATCTAAGAGGCTTACACACATTGGAGTGACAGTAAGGCCATGAGGCCATGAGTCTGCAGCTCATCCACTTCGCAGCAGAGACAAAAGTTTAGGGAAAATGCATTTTTAGTGTTTTAGAACAATCTTATATTGCTTCCAAAGTCAACCAAAAATCTAACCATCGAGTAATGACCACATGGCATTGAAATTATTTCCAAAGAGTGGGTTTTATATTATATTTTGAAACTTCTTTGGAGCCTCCTGCATAAAATAACATTTTATAATGAAAACTATAGTTAAAAACCTTTGTCTTAACTCACAATTTCGTGACATTGTAAATGTGCTTTTTAAAACCCTAAAGAATCATATAGGAAGGTAATAGTTACACACACTAGGGTTTTAACTCATATCTTATAACCTTTGAAAATGGGTAAACACTTGTGTAATGAATCATTCAACTTGATATTCATATTAAACAACAACTTGGGAGAAACCATAGCATGATAAAAGACCTTGTAAAAAGGCTTAATCTTTAATGTTCGTGTGCTTTTAAACCTAAGTTGATGATTAGCTTGATTTTTGTCAATCTAGGTATTAAACTTAGATCCATATATCACCTTGTGAGATGAAGATCATATAAAAGGTAAGTTAGCTAGAATATTTTGTAGAGAGTAACCTTTTATTTCTTTATCTGAATGGCAGCAATTCTATTGTTTGAAAATATAAAATTTGTACTATTCCATTTTCATTTGGTAAGTACTAGAATGGTTAGAAAAACTATATTATGCACTAGGTTTAATTTCTGTGTGAATATCAGTCAATGTACTTCATGACTATACCTAGATCATAGGTTTTCCTAAGTGTATTTAACTTGTTTATTGTTGCTTAAAAATATTCTTGAGTTACCTCAGCATCAAGTAATTAAACATAAAGAAGTCTGCTATATAATTACCTTTCACTAAGAGTTACATAAAAATAAAATCTGATAATAGGTTGATGACAGGTAAATGAATAAGTTATTGTTATAGCGAAATGAAATAATTCTATACTATGTTTAGTTTACTAAACACTTATGTTTAATAATGTGGGACCAAATTCCCTCACCATTAAGTACCATCCAACAACTTTTCAATCTGAGCGATAAGCTGAACTAGTCCAGGTTCTTGATATTCAACCACCAAACTCACATGGTCTAGAGATAGTATGCAATTCAACTAAGTGCATTTTGTGATTCCCACCCACATTTCCCTAGAGAAAATTGAAAATGGAACGTCTGGGACAATGCAAAATAGATTTGGGAATCCGAGCTAAGGTAAGCCAATACACTGCCAACCCCATAAGTACTGATTTGACCATAATAATCCCGCCTCCAAGAGAAAATAATCTATAAGTCCAATTGTAATCCTCTTTTCAAAATTTTTAATAATCCAGTGCCAATCATTGGAGAAGTATCCCAAAGGTTTGAGGTAGTAACCAAGGTACTTGAAACCAACTGATATGTGATCCATTTTATAAGGCAGCAAGGATAATATCCTGGCTCTAGTAACCTCATCCACCTCATTAAACAAAAAGGAAGACTTCTCAACATTGATCTTCATTCTGATTTCAAAGAAAAAGAGATCTAAGATATCTTTATAGCCATGACATTCATCCAAGGTCCCCAACCCAAATAGTATGACATCATACATAAATAGCATGTGAGTTAAATGCATGCTATATGACACCTTGATCCATGCAATATTCCCCCATCGTTGTGCATTAGAAATGAGTAAAGTCAATCTTTCAATTACCAGAATGAAGAGGAGCGTGGAAAGGGGGAAACCTTGTTTGATGCCCCTCAAGACAGGAAAAAAATTAGAAGGGGTCCCATTGATCAAGACAACAAAATTTGAGGAGCAGACACACCCCATTATCCAATTAACTTCATCCACAGGCACACCAATCTGAAGGAGGACTAATCTAAGAAAAGTACAATCTACTTGGTCAAATGATTTTACTAGATCCAACTTGAGTACCATAACGTTCTTGTTTTTCAGCTTGATGGAGTGCAATAATTCCTGGGTAATTCCAACCGGCTCAATAATCTGTCTGTTATGGAGAAATCCAAACTGGTGAGCTGATATGGACTTGTCTAAGAAGGGCTTTAATCTGATGGCAGCAATCTTAGATATGGTCTTATATACCAAGTTGCATAGTGAAATAGGCATGAAGTTTGCGAAAGTAAGGGGCTTATCACATTTAGGTATGAGGGTAATGAAAGTTTCATTTAATGCACAAGATACCTTTCCTTCCAGCCGAGACTGCTCCACTGCCCTAAGGATGTCAGAACTCAGCAGCTCAAAGAAGTTGATAAAGAACTCTACTGGCCAACCATTAGGGCCACGACTCTTGTCCTTTTTGAAGCCCTTAAGAACACTTTCAATTTTTGAGAGAGTAATATCAACAAAAAAACAATCTCTTTCTTCCTCTTGAACAAAGGTAGGGAAGAGACTATTGACTTTTAGTTGATGCTCAATGTTAGAACAACCATCATCTTTAAACAAATCATCAAAGTGTTAAGCACCCATCAGCTTGAGTTGAGCCTCCTCTTCAATCATTTCACCAGCCTAATTCTATAGATCCCAAATGGAGTTAGAATTTCTTTTGGCAGATACATAAGAGTGGAAAAACTTGGTGTTCGCATCACAATCATTGATCTAGTCAATTCTGCTCTTGAGTCTCCAAGTTAGAACCTGGTGAGCCAAAAAAGACTCCTTCCTAGACTTCAACTGAGAGAGATGAGCAGCTTCACTGTCAGTCAAAATTCCAAAGATCCGGGAAGAGAGGAGATTATGAATAGAAAAACCAATCTCAATAGTCTCTTTGGCCTTTGCCAGAACCATCCTTTTTTCCCAATCTCTCACTAAGCCCTTGAGTCTCTTAATCTTGTAA
Organism: Pseudotsuga menziesii; assembly: GCA_001517045.1. Lineage (NCBI taxonomy): Eukaryota > Viridiplantae > Streptophyta > Pinopsida > Pinales > Pinaceae > Pseudotsuga > Pseudotsuga menziesii. The sequence goes on along the minus strand of LPNX010929323.1, from coordinate 441,594 downwards.
GTGAGAGCTGACATATGGTCAAAGGAGGAGTGTACTTCAGTCTCCCAAGAGGATTTAACAATATTACCAAAATATTTTTCCAAGAGCCAGGCCCTATTAAATTTGAACGGATAAAGATGACAAGTAGGCACAAAGTTCCATTCCAACCACACAGGAAAGTGGTCAGAGATTTCCGAGGGGGAAATCCAAGATCTGTAATTATACAAGGAAGGAAGAAAATGGAGTGAGGCCAAGAATCTATCAAGCCGTTTTCTTACTCCTTCAAGACCCACACGACCATTCCTCCAAGTAGAGCCAGGTGAGAGGAGGGCCAAGTCCACCATATTAGTGGAGCTCAGGAGCTGGGAAAAGTAGGGGGCCATATGATCTATGTGAGCTTTACTTCCCCAAATTTCAGCATCTGAGAGAGTGCAATTTAAATCCCCGGCTAGAATGAGGTTAGGGAAGTAAAAAATGCCCCCTTCCAGGACATTATCCTAGAAAAAATCTATGTTTGAGTAGGGTCCATAGGATTTTAGGATAGAGTAAACAGATTCAAGGCCCTTAAACCTTGCCTTGACCAAAATGCCAGCATAGGAATGAAAATCTTTGCAACGTGTAAGATGGGGATTCCAACCAGTAAGAAGGCCACCCGAATGACCAAGAGGCTCAAGGGAAAAAAACTCCCAACTAGGCTTCAACTTAGAGAACAAACGAAGAGCAAAATAATGATCACACATTGTTTCCTGAACCAATATCATGTCAGGATTCAAGGAAGAGAACATATACCTGAGGGCTTTTTTTTTGGTAATCCCCTCGATCCCACGGATATTCATAAAGAGGATTCTCATTGGTCAACCTGATCAGCAGGTGAAAGTGCTCTAAGTGTCTAGTGAGGAGAATTCAAGGATCTAGTAGCTGCTTTGATCCTGGAAGAAAGTGGAGTGTAGAGGCCAGAGGGGCCAAACTCATTAGAGGGGGTAGACGAGGGTTTTCTTTTCCTGGACTTTCGGATAGTGGCATTCTCAAACCTGATCAAATATAGTGGGAGAGTGGAGAGAGAATCATGTGACTTATCAAAGAAAATTGCAAGTGATTTAAGGAGAGAGGGATCAATGAAAGAGGGAGAAGAGGTATGGCTTATAGCAGCAAAGGTCTCTAAAGAAGGAGAGTTCTTCAATAGTGGTGGGAAATATTCCAAGGTAAAGGAAGGAGGAGACTCAGAGGGGGAGGAAGTAATAGGGGGAGCAGGAGGGGAGGGTATGAGAGAGGCACATGGAGGGTCTACGGAGGAAGGAGGATGAGAAGCCCTAGAAACATTCTCAATATCCTAGATGTAAATAAGCTCCCCTTTTGTGAGTCATCGTAAGGAGTGGGAGAGGAAGAGACATACATCCCAATAGGAGAGGGAGATTCAGTAGAAGCTACAAGGGGGGAGACCACAAGAGGAGAGCAGGAGGGAGGCTCAGAATCTGGAATCCTTTGTTCAAGCGAAAACCATGGAGTAGAGAAGTACACTCGTTCCTCAGATGACCAGTCTCATGATAGTAACTACATCTGAAATGCATGTTCGGGTAAACCAACCTTTGGGGAATGATAGTATCATTGCAAACAATATCGACCTCTACCAAGAATCCGTTCGAAACATCCAAATCAATAAGGACCTTAGCCATCCTTTTGTCAAAGATGAAGTGGAAATCCTTTTCTACAATGACAAGCCACCCAAGGGTATTGGCAATGCCAATAAAAAAATCCTTGTTCCAGAGAAAAAAAAAGTAAATCAAGCAGCAAAACCCAAAGATGTCTCTTGACAAGTGAGCTATCATCACCAGAATCAATCCTCAAATAAAATTCATGCAATTGCTGACCACCGCCTTTAAACATATTCACTTGTTTTATATTCCAAGCTTTGAACAATTTTTCCTTGGTTCTTATTATTTTATTTAAAATCGATAAATCAACAACTTTTAAAAACTTTTGTGGCCACCTATTTGCCTCTTCATTCATAATTTTTTATTATCAATGATTAGATCCACTAATACTTATTTCTCGACACAGATCGCTTGTCATATCAAGTGTAAAATAAACGTTACGTTTTTCATGGTTTATTTTTAAAATCTAAATTTGGATGGGATTGGCATAGTTTGGATGATTGGAATGGTTATTGTTGTTGAAATCATCCACAAAAAGTTGTTAAAATCAGGCAAAAATTATTTATTGTATAGACTTTATTTATTTGGGGATGGGGAAGCTTGGAATGATTGGATGAGAGATTTAATGATGCTTAATTGACAAGTTTTTCTTATTTATTTAATAACAGGCTATTTAATATTTTTTTAAGGTGTAGGATCTTGAAATGGTTGGATGAGAGATTCAATGATACTTAATTGACAAACTTCTCTTATTATGTCTATGGGCAGCAGAGATATATATGGATGGATCATGTTTATTAGTTAATCAGTATTTTTGTTAAAAAAATTTCAAACAACAATGTTGAACATTATAATTGAAGAAAATGAATAACTCTACATGTTTCATAAGAGTTATTCATATGTATGTTTTTCCTTTCTATCTTAGATGTTTTTACTTAGACAGAGTACTTTGAATAACATAAAGAGATCTGAAAGATTTAAAAGTATAAATTTACTTAGTCTATGTATTTGTTTCCATAGTAGATTGACTATTTACTATAAGTCTAATATTATAATAATTAACAGACATTATAAAAACATAAATTAAAAGAGTAGGATTAACTTAAAGAGACAGTAAATAAGGCTAGGAATTTACTGTGATAATTTCATCTAAGTAAAATGAAACTAGAATAATATTATAATCAATTACTAATTATGTATTTAAACTAAGAGAAATTAGGGTTTTAATAATAAAACCTATTTTAAAGGAATTGTAAAATATAAATAACATTATCACCTCTTTTACTAGCAGAGGGGTTATGCAATTTCACCCATAAAACAAATTAAATCTTACTTACTTCATTTATATAACCATAAGCATCGAATACGTGAATATATAAAATTTAATACATTATCCACAGGAACATAGTATTAAAATTGTATGATAAATATAAATTGACAGAAAATAAGTAAGAGACCTTTCAAATAATCTAACCCAGGAAATATAGTAAATTCTTAGGTTATTTATTCAATTTTTTTTCTATCTATTTGCTGAATAATTTCTTACTGACATTAAAAATCCAGTTCTGTCATAGAAATCAACTATCTAAACTTTTTATAGGAATAGAAACACGATAAACTTTTTAAAAGATATTCTTTAACTATCTATTCAATAAAACAAATATCAACTTACAGTAACAATAACTCTGTGTAAGTTAAATTTAAAAGAATTGAAAAAAATAAACCAATACACATAAACATTACAACTTGCCATTTTTCTCTTAAAACCACAGTATATATTATTTCCGAATATAGAAGTCACGGAACACTAAGCTTAAAAGCTTTTTCAATTTATACATAGCATCTAAAATCCTCTCACCATTACCAAAACTACTGTTGTCACCTTAGAGGTTACGACCTAATGGCCTTTTTACAACTTAAGACATGGCTTGATAGCCTATTCAAAAATAACATGACTGTAATTCAACTATGACCGAAAATGTCCCATAAATGATTTATTAAGGCACAATTGTGAAAGCCCCAAATTTGCCAACACAAAACAACCACTAGGGCTTTGAAGATTTCTTAAACAACACATCACAATATCGGCCACATGGCCTTCCAAAACGAACACAGCATAGTGTAACCACATTTGAGAAGAACCCAAGAACCAAGTGGGAAGTATCAATAAACACACCATACAACTAGTGCAGGAGAAAACCTCAAGCAAGACCGAGGCTTACCAGGATGAATGCCATCATGGAAGCCCTGTTGGTGGTGTCCATCAACACATAGCCATCGTCTTGAGAGGCTGCATAATAAAAAAACCCAAATGTTAAATACATATAATTAACAAAACAATAATCACATATTGGTGTAGAAGAGTTATAAACAATTTCTTTTCGTTACCGAAGAGAGAATGCACAGTTGTATTGGTGTTGTGAATAAACCCTAGCCACCATCAAGAGTACAATGAGCTTCAAGGAAGCACTGTCAGAAGAAAAAACAATGCGTAGTGTTCAAGTTTGAAATCCAAAGCCACGACGAGGCAGAGTCAAGCCATACCAGAAAACGAGCAGTAAGAAAGAGAACCCGATACTCTCTAATAATACTCTTTTCAAAAGTCGAGAACTGTGCCCACTCTTTCAAGTCCACTCTCACTACACCAGTGATTGGATGGTGGCACATGCAAAGTCAAGGAAATGGAATTCGAGTGGCGTTTACAAAGCTAGGGTAATGGCGATGGAGAGTTCTCACTCAAATCAAGAACAGTGGCCGCATGAACCTCTTTACGCAGAAGAAAAACAACATTTGGTTGGGAGGATTACACACATTGGAGTGATAGTAAGGCCATGCGGCCATGAGTTTGCATCTCATCCACTTCACAGTAGAGACAAAAGTTTAGGGAAAATGTGTTTTTAGGGTTTTAGAACAGTCTTATATTGCTTCCAAAGTCAACCAAAAACCTAACCATCGAGTAACGACCACGTGGCATTGAAATTATTTGCAAAGAGTGGGTTTTATATTATAGTTCGAAACCTCTTTAGAGATGCCTGCATAAAATAACATTTTATAACAAAAACTATGGTTAAAAACCTTTGTCTTAACTCACAATTTCGTGACATTGTAAATGTGCTTTTTAAAACCCTAAAGGATCATATAGGAAGGTAATAGTTACACACACTAGGGTTTTAACTCATATCTTATAACCTTTGAAAATGGGTAAACACTTGTGTAATGAATCATTAAACTTGATATGCATATTAAACAACAACTTAGGAGAAACCATAGCATGATAAAAGACCTTGTAAAAAGGATTAATCTTTAATGTTTGTGTGCTTTTAAACCTAAGTTGATGATTAGCTTGGTTTTTGTCAATCTAGGTATTAAACTTAGATCCATATATCACCTTGTGAGATGAAGATCATATAAAAGGTAAGTTAGCTAGAATATTTTGTAGAGAGTAACCTTATTTCTTTATCCGAATGGCAGTAATGCTATTGTTTTAAAATATAAAATTTGTACTATTCCATTGTCATTTGGTAAGTACTAGAATAGTTTGAAAAACTATCTTATGCACTAGGTTTACTTTCTATGTGTGAATCTCAGTCAATGTACTTCATGACTATACCTAGGTCATAGGTTTTCCTAAGTGTATTTAACTCATTTATTGTTGCAAATAAATATTCTTGAGTTACCTTAGCATCAAGTAATTAAACATAAAGAAATAAGCTATATAATTACCTTTCACTAAGAGTTACATAAAAAGCAAATCTGATAATAGGTTGATGACAATTAAATGAATAAGTTATAGTTATAGCGAAATGAAAGAAATCTGGACTATTTTTAGTTTGTACTAAACACTTATGTTTACCAGGAACTATTTAAAACATAAATTTACAGATCAACGATACCTCATCCATTTTGATAAAAGTTTTAAAGTAAATAAAATTACTAGCATTATATAATTCTCAACCTGGAAACTGGTGACAAAACGTCTTACGTGTAAAGAACCTATAAAAGAATCATCACTTCACTGAATTAGCTAAAAATCTAAGTAAGCCTCGATCTCAACTGAAGTTCCTTCCTACTTTCATAAAACAGGAAAAAAAACTTAGCACTAGTAACTAAACAAATGTTTCATTTCCTGTTGTTCCAAATATTAACCTACTAAATCAAATCCTTAAAAATGAATTATGAAAACAAACAAATAAGTATGTAGAACTAGAGACTAACAAAAGAATCAGTTCTAGTTTAAAACTGTTTAAAGTAACCGTTAGTAGTTAATTGTTCCTAGGTGGTGACAACTACAAACATTTTATGTTATATGAAAAATTTTAAATTTTTACGAATTTTTGGAGTATTACACCCCCAATCAAATTTACGGAGACTGCATAAAAAAAACCGGATGGGTACTCAATAATAGGTGCCAGACCAATACATCTCCTTTTGGAATTCTTATGAGCGATCACTGGGAATGTCTAGAGTTGATCCATAATACTATGACAAATGAACTTTGCATCCATCTTGAAATCCTCAAATATGACTCTGTTCCTGGTGAGCCACAAATGTTCGGACATGAGGAGTGGTAGGTGGAGAAAATGCTTTTCACATCTAAGCCACTTTTCTAGATTTTCCAAGTAGGAGGGTTCATTCCAATCCATTGATAGATGAAGCATCCTGCAGAGACAATTGATGATATTACAGGTAAACAAACAATCTGAGAAGAGATGATTGACCAATTCTTCACCACACTTACATAAGATGCATATGTTGGGGCCTGTCCATCCCCTTTTAATTAAATTATCCCAGGTGTTAATACAGTTTACCAAGCACAACCGATTGAAACAAATCACTTTTAGAGGGATATTACACTTCCATATGAGATTAAGAGTATTGATAGGTCGGGCAGAGAGTAAACTCGAAGAAATGAGTTCATAAGCTAGCTTTGCATTGACCATTCCCATGTCCTTATTGAGCATCCAAAGAAGAGAGTCCTTTTTCTCAACGAGTCTAATACAACCATGTGATAACCCTTTGACATAGTCAGTCCAAATATCCTTCCAACAACCACCCAAATCTAGATATTTAGCAGTAAGCCAATATGACAGAGAGGAAGAACTAGCCCCCACGTTAAGGGCATGACAGAGTGACGTTATACCATAGTCTTCCACGTAACTTCTAAGATCCTCCAAAAGAACAAAAGCATAGTTTAAGCCTGCCATAAGATCCACACCAATTATTATTGTTTTTCCATTCCCAACCTTCCAACCCAAATACCTGGTGATCCAAGCAAGAGATCTGATGAATCCATTCCAAATATAGGAAGCTCCTTGGACTGTGAAATCTTGAAGACGTAACCAATCATCCACTGGTCGGTCTTTTAAATATTTATGCTTAATACTGTGGGACCAAATTCCCTCACCATTAAGTACCATCCAACAACTTTTCAATGTGAGTGATAAGCTGAACCAGTCCAGGTTCTTGATATTCCACCCACCAAACTCACATGGTCTAGAGATAGTACGCAAGTTGACTAAGTGCATTTTGTGATTCCCACCCACATTTCCCTAGAGAAAATTGAAAATGGAGCGTCTAGGACAATGCAAAATAGATTTGGGAATCCAAGCTAAGGAAAGCCAATACACTGCCAACCCCATAAGTACTAATTTGACTAGAATTATCCTGCCTCCATGAGATAATAGTCTGTAAGTCCAATTGCTAATCCTCTTTTCAAAATTTTTAATAATCCATTGCCAATCATTGGAGAAGTATCCCAAAGGTTTGAGTTAGTAACCAAGGTACTTGAAACCAACTGATATGGGATCCATTTTATAAGGCAGCAAGGAGAAGATCCTGGCTCTAGTAACCTCATCCACCTCATTATAGAGAAAGGAAGACTTCTCAACACTGATCTTCATACCGATTGCAAAGCAAAAGAGATTTAAGATATCTTTATAACCATGCCATTCATCCAAGGTACCCAACCCAAATAGTATGACATCATACACAAATAGCATTTGAGTTAAATGCATGCTAGATCAGACCTTGATCCATGCAATATTCCCCCTTTGTTGTGCATTAGAAATGAGTAAATTCAAGCTTTCAATTACTAGAATGAAGTTGTGGGGAAAGTGGGAAACCTTGTCTGATTCCCCTCAAGAAAGGAAATTTTTTTGAAGGGGTCCCATTGATCAAGACAACAAAACTTGAGGAGTAGACACACCCCATTATCCAATTAACTCCATCCATAGGCACACCAATCTGAAGGAGGACTAATCTAAGAAAATTCCAATCTACTTGGTCAAATGCTTTTACTAGATCCAACTTGAGTACCATAACCTTCTTCTTTTTTAGCTTGATGGAGTGCAATAATTCCTGGTTAATGCCAACCAGCTCAATAATCTGTCTGTTATGGAGAAATCCAAACTGGTGAGATGATATGGCCTTGTCTAAGAAGGGCTTTAATCTGATGGAAGCAATCTTGGATATGGTCTTATATACCAAGTTGCATAGTGAAATAGGCATGAAGTCTGCAAAAGTAAGGGGCTTATCACATTTAGGTATGAGGGTAATGAAAGTTGCATTTAAGGCACCAGAGACCTTGCCTTCCAGCCGAGATTGTTCCACTGCCCTAAGGATGTCAGAGCCCATCGGCTCAAAGAAGTTGAGAAATAACTCTACTGGCCAACCATCAAGGCCATGACTCTTGTCCTTTTTGAAGCCCTTAAGAACACTTTCAATTTCTGAGAGAGTAATATCAACAAAAAAAATCTCTTTCTTCCTCTTGAACAAAGGTAGGGAAGAGCCTGTTGACTTTTAGTTGATCCTCAATGTTAGAAAAACCATCATCTTTAAACAAATCAACATAGTGTTGAGCACCCATCAGCTTGAGTTGAGCCTCCTCCTTAATCATTTCACCAGCTTGATTCTGCAGAGCCCAAATGGAGTTAGAATTTCTTCTGGCAGATACATAAGAGTGGAAAATCTTGGTGTTCGCATCACAATCATTAATCCAGTCAATTTTGCTCTTGAGTCTCCAAGTTAGAACCTGGTGAGCCAATAAAGACTCCTTCCTAGACTTCAACTGAGAGAGATGAGCAGCTTCACTTCAGTCAGAATGCCAGAGATCCGGGAAGAGAGGAGATTATGAAAAGAAAAATCAATCTCAATAGTCTCTTTGGCCTTTGCTAGAACCATCCTTTTTTCCCAATTTTTCACCGAGCCCTTCAGTCTCTTAAGCTTGTAAGTGAGAGCTGACATAGGGTCAAAGGAGGAGTGTACTTCAGTCTCCCAAGAGGATTTAACAATATCACCAAAATATTTTTCCAAGAGCCAAGCCCTATTGAATTTGAACGGATAAAGATGACAAGTAGGCACAAAGTTCCATTCCAAGCACACAGGAAAGTGGTCAAAGATCTCTGAGGGGGAAATCCAAGATCTGTAATGATACAAGGAAGGAAGCGAATGGAGTGAGGCCAATAATCTATCAAGCCTTTTGCTTATTCCTTCAAGAACCACACGACCATTCCTCCAAGTAGGGCCAGGTGAGAGGAGGGCCAAGTCCACCATATTAGTGGAGCTCGGGAGCTGGGAAAAGTAGGGGGCCATATGATCTATGCGAGCTTTAATTCCGCAAATTTCATCATCTGAGAGAGTGAAATTTAAATCCCCGGCTAGAATGAGGTTAGGGAAGTAAAAATGCCCCCTTCCAAGACAATATCCCAGAAAAAATCTATGTTTGAGTAGGGTCCATAGGAGTTTAAGATAGAGTAAACAGAGTCAAGGCCCTTAAACCTTGCCTTGAACAAAATGCCAGCATAGGAATGAAAAGATTTGCAACGTGTAAGATGGGGATTCCAACCAGTAAGAAGGCCACCCAAACGACCAAGACAGTCAAGGGCACAAAACTCCCAACTAGGCTTCAACTTAGAGAACAAACAAAGAGCAGAATAACGATCACACATTGTTTCCTGAATTGAATATCATGTTAGGATTCAAGGAAGAGAACATAGACTTGAGGGCTTTTTGTTTGGTAAGCCCCCCGAACCCACGGATATTCATAGAGAGGATTCTCATTGGTCAACCTGATCAGCAGGTGAAAGTGCTCTAAGTGTCTAGTGAGGAGAATTCAAGGATATAGCAGCTACTTTGATCTTGGTAGAAAGTGGAGTGTAGAGGCCAGAGGGGCCAGACTCATTAGAGGGGGCAGATGAGGATTTGCTTTTCCTGGACTTTCGGATAGTGGCATTCTCAAACCTGATTGAATCTAGTGGGAGAGTGGAGGGAGAATCCGGTGACTTATCAAAGAAAATTGCAAGCGATTTAAGGAGAGAGGGATCATTGAAAGAGGGAGAAGAGGTAGGGATGATAGCATCAAAGGTCTCTAAAGAATGAGAGTTCCTCAATAGTGGTGGGAAATATTTCAAGGTAAAGGAAGGAGGAGACTCAGAGGGGGAGGAAATAATAAGGGGAGCAGGAGGGGAGGGTACGAGAGAGGGGCAGGGAGGAGGAGAGGAGGAGCTTACCAATGGAGGGTCTACAGAGGAAGGAGGATGAGAAGCCCTAGCAACATTCTCAATATCCTGGATGTAAAGAAGCTCCCCTTTTGTGAGGTCATCGTAAGGAGTGGGAGAGGAAGAACCATACAGGCCAACAGAAGAGGGAGCTTCAGTAGAAGCTACAAGGGGGGAGGCCACATGAGGAGAGCAAGAGGGAGGCTCAGAATATGAGAATCCTTTGTTCAAGGGAAATCCATGGAGTAGAGAAGTACACTTGTTCCTCAGATGACCAATCTCATGACAGTGACTACATCTAAAAGGCATGTTCAGGTAAACCAACCTTTGGGGAATGACAGTATCGTTGCAAACAATATCGATCTCTGCTAAGAATCCCTTCGAAACATCCAACCCGATAAAGACCATAGCCATCCTTTTGTCAAAAATGAGGTGAAAATCCTTTTCTACAACGACAAACCACCCAAAGGTATTGGCAATGCCAATAAAAAAATCCTTGTTCCAAATATAAAAAAAAGAGCAAAGCAAGCAGCAAAACCCAAAGATGTCTCTTAACAAGTGAGCTAACATCACTAGAATCAATCCTCAATTAAAATTCATTCAATCGCTGACCACCGCCTTTAAACATATTCACTTGTTTTATATTCCAAGCTTTGAACAGGTTTTCCTTGCTTCTTATTATTTTATTTAAAATCGATAAATCAACAACTTTTAAAACCTTTTGTAGCCAGCTATTTGTCTCTTCGTTCATAATTTTTTTAATCAATGATTAGACCCACTGATACTTATTTCCCGGCGATCGCCTCGGGAAGCAGCTCGCTTGTCATATCAAGTGTAGGATAAACGTCACGTTTTTCATGGTTTATTTTTTAAATCTAAATGTGGATGGATGGGATTGGAATAGTTTGGATGATTGGAATGGTTATTGTTGTTGAAATCATCCACAAAACGTTGTTAAAATTGGGCGAAACTTATTTATTTGATAGACTTTATTTATTTGGGGACGGGGAAGCTTGGAATGATTGGATGACAGATTTAATGATGCTTAATTGACAAGTTTTATTTATTTATTTAATAACGGGCTATTTAATATTTTTCTAAGGGGTAGGAGCGTGAAATGGTTGGATGAGAGATGATACTTATTGACAAACTTCTCTTATTTATTCAACAACAGGCTATTCAACAATTTTTTCTTTTTTTTTGTACAGGAACTTAAAATGATTAGATAATTGATTCAATGATGTTTAATTGACAAGCTTTCCTTATTTATTCAACAACAGGTCTGTCAAATAAATAAGTTTCCTTAATTTAAGACTCTATTGAGTGGATCAATTGGCTAAATGTGGTAAAGAAAAGGGAAAAAATCCCCCACAGGTCAAGGTGTCCATTCCTGTGAATGGGTCAAATTTGCATCTGCGATGCAGAGGCATTTTTCAGTAGAAAAAAAAAAAGTTTCCTTAATTTAAAATAATATAATTCTGCAATTAAGATAAAAAACAACCAAAACACTATTCCTTAATTTTTGATGGAAAATTGTTATATTCTCCATTTTACAATTTCAGTAATCGTATTTGTTCTAAACTAAATCAAGGGTTTTAAAACTATCTATATGGTTAATCACAAGAAAAATAATAAAAATAAATATAAACGGGTCTGTTGAATTCCCTCCGATTGGAGGCATTTTGGTTATCGCTTTAAGATTTTGGAGAACATTGAAGTTATTTCTGTAAATAGAAGTGCAACTGTGCAAATAGCGCAATAAAATCTTTATTGCCATTCAACTCAGTTTATTATGAATGATTAAACCTGCCAATGCGTGTCATATCACGTGAATCAGGTTTGATACGTTTGAGGGTGAGTCATCGGATTACATAAAAAAATTATCATACTTTGAGCAGTCCACGATGTCTTTAAATTACGTGCAGCTCGCCATTTCAACCAAATTATCAAGTGCAGACTGGGCTGTCCATTTTCAAGGGACTGTTTGAAGATAACTGCAAATGGGTTTGTGTAGGCTGTTTCAACCTCTGCATCTGTCCCCGCCAGAAACGTTAACAGCAGGTCTAACCATTGGATTCGCAACGCTCGTAGTTTTCTGTTTCTTCTTCAACTGGATATTGCAATTGCAGAAAAAGAGAACGAACGGCGGCAGCAGATTGCCTCCAGGACCGTTTTCATGGCCGATTATCGGAAATCTTCACCAACTGAGCTTGCCTGCTCACTGCACTCTTACAGACCTTGCTCACAAATATGGCCCTATTATGTTTCTGCGCTTCGGCTCTATCCCTACCTTGGTTATTTCTTCCTCTGAAATGGCCAAACTGTTCCTCAAATCTCATGATTTGGTATTTGCTAGCCGACCTCCAATAACCGCTGGGAAATACCTTTTCTACAATTTCAAGGATATACTGACGGCCCCGTATGGTGAATACTGGAGACAAATGAGAAAATTATGCGTGACAAAATTGCTGACTGCCAAAAGAATCGAGTCCTTCAGACATGTCCGAGAGGAAGAGACGTGTATGATGATTCGTTCCATCTGGGAGGAGAGCGAGAGAGGCAGAATCGCCGTGAATGTGAGCAAGGCCATCTATACCCTCACCTCCAATATCGTTTGGCGAATTCTGGCGAGTAAGAAAATCTCAGATTATGAATTGAGTGCCAATGGCGAAGAAATGAAGGATCTGATATTAGAAATTTCATCTGTCATAGGAACTTTCAATATTGGAGACTTCATTCCTTTTCTGGATTGGCTTGACATTCAAGGTGTCAAACGACGCACGAAGAAGGCCAGCAAAATCTTTGATGAACTGGCTGACAAAATAATAGACCACCATGTTCATCATCTCAATGAATCCAAAGGCCAGGCAGAAGCTGAGAACGGTAAAGATTTCATTTATGTGCTGCTGGAGATGAAGCAGGCAGCTGAGAACGACGAGACCGATCAAATCAAAATCACAAGGGAACATATCAAGGCTCTTGTGCTGGTAAGCCTCTCTGCCATTACTCTAACTTTCAAACTTCTACTTGCTCGGTGAACATTTACAGACTACAAGTTAAGGTACATACTTCTAATCAATCAGGTTTTTATTTTATTTTAACTTTATAGATTTTGATAAAATTCAGGTTATAGTTGTCAAGTTTCTGTAATTTTGATTACTTAGTTCTGTAATTTTGGTTGTTCTTTAATTTTCTGTAATTTTGACTACTTAGTTCTGTAATTTTGGTTGTTCTTTAATTTTGGTTGCTCTATGGTTTTTTTTTAAGGGTGTCTAATCCATTTGTATCATCAAAATTGCCATTTATTTATTTGGAACTTGGAACAGCACTCATTAAATCAATCAAGAAAATACACTAATTTCATCCTCTGCTCTAGGTTTTTTTTAAAGGTGTTGGAATTTGGTGGCAGTTAATTTTTTTAAACATTTTGGATTTCTATTCTCCCATCACAAAAAGTTTTTTCTGAAATATTTACCTATCAATAAATAGCTTTGCTCACATTTTCTTCAACATTTTCTTCAATTGGTTGAAATCTAGTAATATATTGGTTAAAATCTCGTAATATGTGAGGAGCTATCAAAAGCCACAGTATAGATAGCTTTGCTCACATTTTCTTCAATTCGTTGAAATCTAGTAATATGTGAGGAGCTTTGAAAGCTACAGTATAAAGAAAGCTATTCAATGTCAGATGAATAAAAATGTGAAATTCAAACATATTTGTATTCAGTCTTTTACTGCCGTGAAGAACTTGAACAATTTTTTTACTGAACACAAGAATTTGAATTGTGAAACAAAATGCTAATCATTAATTTTATGACCAGTTGTGCCAAATGGGATGCCCCAACCCTGAATAAACCTCAGCTTGGCTCATAAAGCTAAAATGTGGCCAATCTATATTAATTGAGCATGATGTACAAGTGGATATACTTCCCCATCTAAGAGGACTTACATTTATTTTCATTAATGCCATAACCCATAATCCAATGATGCTCCAGCCAACATCCCAACCATTGGTAGATTCATATCTATCCCCTCAAATTTCATTACTAGTTTTGGATCTTCTCAATGTAGAGGTAGAGGTAGTAAAGAACCAATGAATATACTAGATTATTCAATTTACCTCATTTATTCATAACTAACATAGGATGTATATCTCATAGGGCATATCTCTTTGTTTGATCCCCTTAGCTAAAAAACTTCATTAATTCATAAAGTAGCACATAAAAACTTCATTAATTCATAAAGTAGCACATAGTGAAATCACTCTCCCAACTTAACAATCACAATGACTTACCTTTGGCACTAGGAGGAGAAGACAAACTCTTTTTTTTAAACCCAGCAATATTTCCCCACATTAGTGGATGGTAGAGGTGGTAAACCGCCATCCTCACACAAGGCCTAACCTCAAAGGACTCAAGGCTCGAACCCGTGACCTCTGCCCGAACCGAGAGAGTGTGCGCACATCTTACCAATTGAGCTAACCCTTGGGGCTGAGGAGAAGACAAACTCTAATACCTTATTACCTGACACCTTGACTACCTGAAATTAACATCTATAATGACATTTTCAAAGAATAATAAACAGTCAAATCCGTTTTTGAGATCAACCCGGCCATCTTGCATCACCTTGACTGCCTCGTGATTTTGCCCATCAAATCCAACCAGATGACTTGCCTAATCCACCTCAAATTCTAAAATATAAAGTTTTACCATTATAATTATTTTGTTTTTATTAATAATCATGTTCTGGATCATTAGGACATGTTCTCAGCTGCAACTGATACATCCGCAATTGTGGTAGAATGGGCACTAAGCGAGCTGCTCAAACATCCTGATGCTATGAAGAATTTGCAGCAAGAAATCGTGTCGGTAGTCGGCGAACATGGAAAAGTAGAGGAGTCAGATCTGGAAACCGTGAAATACCTCCGTTGTGTGTTGAAGGAGACGATGCGATTGCACCCACCAGCGCCGCTAGCGATTCCCCATGAATCAGTGGAGGCAGTGACAGTAGGCGGATATGATATACCTAAGAAAGCAATGCTAATAGTGAATTTGTGGGCCATTGGAAGGGATCCCTGTGTGTGGGGGGATGATGCTTTGGAATTCAAGCCGCAGAGATTTATGCAAGAAGATGATATCGATCTAATTGGCACTGGAGATTTCAAAATGATTCCGTTTGGCGCAGGGAGAAGAGGATGCCCGGGGGCTTCCATGGCTATTCCCACAGTTGAACTCGCATTGGCTCAGCTGTCACACAATTTTGATTGGAAATTTGAAGGTGATCCGTCCCAAATTGATATGACTGAATCATGCGGAGCTACGACTGCAAGACAAGTTCCACTATTTGCCATTCCACGGTTGAGGCTGCCAATGCCCAATTACCTCCACCTACACTAGATATTCATTCATAAAATATATTCTCTAATTATTTGACCGGGAGGCTTTCTATATTGCACATGGAAGCTTAATCCGTGGCCTCACATTTGCAACCTTAGTGTAGTTCCCTTTGCTGATTCCCTGACTCTAATGGGCAAGGAGAAAAGGACAAGGGTCAATAATTGTTGTTGTTGTCCTTAGAAAAGGAGAAGGGCCAATAATTGTTGTTGTTGTTATTTATTTATTTATTTATTTTGTCTATTAAATGGAAGGAATCATATAATAAGTACAACTTTAGTGTAGCTCTTTTTACTAATTCCTATTGGATGGAAGGGATTACCAATTATGATAAGGATGTCCGTATAGCTGGTTAGGATATCTGCATTGAGTTATTGAGTTATTGTTTTCAAACTGACTCAAAGAAAATTTAAAAAAAGGTGCTATTTCCATGGCTCAGATCATGATTTTGATGATGGTATACTTTTCAAGATATGCTATGTAATGGAAAGATATCGAGTTATTGAATTTGTTTTATTTTTTTTACTTATCTTTTTTATTGGAAAAAAGATTGTATTTTACTAAATACTTAATTGTTTTAAATAAATGAATATTTTACAAAATGGTTAGTTCTTAAAAATAAGAACTTAAAAAAATGAAAATAGGAATGAGAAAGATATGATATATATATTTTTTTATTTGGAAAAGATAATATTTTAGTAAATACTTAATTGTTTTAAATAAATGAATATTCTACAAAATGGTAATCTCAACTATAAAAACTAAAAAAAAAATAGAAAATAGAAATGACAAAGATATGATATAATTTTTTTTAAAGATTTTCTTTGTAGAAAATTGAAATATATATATATATATAAAATATAAAATCAAAACATCATATTCATATTCACATGATAATTGTTTTTGTATTTTAGTAAACAAAAGTCAACAATACTAAACAAGACTCTATAATACCATGTGACAAGTTTTGTTGAGATTATCAATCATCAATCAAAACTTCAAACCACTCAAGATACATCCAATGGACCAAAAAAATTGAGAGTGAAATTAAAAAATTGATTTATATTTTTTCAAAAACTAAATTTAACAAATTGTTTTTTTGGAACAATGCACAACTTTATTGAAAATGATAGCATGAAATTGAATTAATGCAAAGTCAAAACACTGTGAGTTGCAAATAAAAAGTATACTTCCTTGTTATTTTCAAGGACTAATAACATGCACTTCTTACATATAAACACCATTAAAAAGTTGCACAAGCACCAAATCAGGTTTTCAAGCACTATTGAAGGTTGAAAATGACTATGTTTCCATTGCTTCAACCTATACTTATATTTTTTCCCATGACATTAACTAGAGACCTAACCATTGGATTTGCAAATGATATCAAGTTGTCTTATATCTATTAATTAACCAACTACTTGCCACACTATTATAGATTCACTAATCCAAAATGGATCATTATATAATTAATTAATCATTTATTTTGGTATTTCATGGGATTGACTTTTAGGACCCATTTCAAGGGAAAGTCCTACTTTGGTGTTTCAAGGTAGAGAAACTTGTGAATCTTGTTTGAGACATCAAATGGTTTTTCTTGGGTTCAAAACTTTGCAAACAAAGTTTTGGAATTATTGGTTGTCTTTTACATGTCGATATATTTCTAATCACATGAATATCACTTGAATAGGTGTTTGTATGAAGGAGTTATGCCTCTCGGAAGTTGAATTCTAATTTTGACCACCAAAATATCGAGTGGATACCATGCCAAATTATGTTACTCGTGAACACATGTGGAACTAGTCACATGTGATCTTTCAAGAAGAATTTAGAGGGCCCAAAAGCCTAACCTAGTTGGGAGTTAAGACATGGAAAAAACCCTAATCATAACTCATTCTTGTTGTATTGCTTATTGTTCAGTAGAGTATACCATTAGGAGGGGAATATTGAAGAAGAATAGATGAAGTGGAATATCTTTTAGTAGCCACACAAGAAATAATGTACATGGAAAATCCATAGAGAGTGTAGTTTCTTTGTATTTGGATTTTATAAGCAACAAGAAAAGAGCAAGGAATCAGGTCTCACCTTCTAACTTGGTTTTTCCTGTATTGAATTTTCTCAAGGTACATCATATGTTCGTTGTGTGGATGATGTGTTATTTCCTTAGCTTCTTTCAATTCAATATTTTGTGTACTAAGATAGTAATATTGAATTTACAACTTAAAGTAAAACACTGTATAATAAGCAATTGTAGAATATTGAAAGATATGTTATGACTAATGGTTCCACTAGATTATCCACAAGAGTTCAAAGATCATATTACTATCAAACCAACCTTCTTTGATATTTTTAGTGGGAAGTTACAAGATCTAGGAAGTGACATAAGAAAGAAGACTTAAAACTCTAAACATGGTAACTGAGTATGGTAACAATCCATGTGATAATTCAAAGGAGAGATTTTAAAAGTTAGAAGCACAAGTTGTTGACATCTCTTGCATCATGGTCATCCTCATGATAGCTCTAGAGAACACGTTTGGACCTTTTAGGGAGTTTGGTATCTCTAGCTCGGAAGTTGGCTTAAATGGGAAATATGGAGACAATGAAGACAAAAAAGGTGATAAAAGGGGATCTAAATAGAGAGGGATCAATCTCTAGCACCGTCACTTCTTCCAATGTCTATTTAAAGTGGAAGTAAAAGTGGAAATGAAAACCCCACAAAGGCGAGATTGATGTTGTGAAATTGAATTAACAATTGCAAAATATCTAGAACTTTATTCAAATGTTTAATACATGGGAGAAGAGAAATATTTCATTTTCCAAACTGAAGTTAGAGATCATGGAAAGAATATTTATACTTCGTGTAATTTTCAAATAATAATGGATATCATGATTCTTCGAAGATGAGTGCATTTAAAGATTTATACGGTAGAAAGTGCAATGCTCCAATTAGTTAGGGTAATCTAGTAAACAATGTAGTTGTTGGGATAGAGTTACTCAAGGAAGTGGAATGACATAAGGTTAATTTTAAACAAAATTTAAAGATAGCATGGGACATGCATAATTGTTTTGCAAACAAGGGTAGAATATTAAGAGAGTTAAGGGTTGGGGAGCATGTGTTGTTAAAGTTAGACTGAAGAACACCTCCTTAAAATTGGAAAGTTTTTTTAAGTTAGTAGGTAGATATTGTGGGTAATTTTCGATCCTACATAGGATAGGCCCTATTGTACATGAACTTACATTATCTTCATGCGTAAAAAATAATAATATGTTTCATGTATCACTCTTGAAAAAGTACGCACCTAACTATACGAATATTATTGATTGGGATTTGATTCAGGTGGATTCACCAAAAGGAGATATGAAAGTACAACCAATTCACATCTTGGACAACAAGGTAATACTTCTCAAGATCATATCAATATGAAAAGTACATGTATGATGGACCCACTACAACCCTAAGGAAGCAACTGATCCAGATTTATGTGAGAATGAAATGAAAGAGAATAGATATATTCACATACACATATATATGGCAATAAACACAGTGATATAGTAAAATCAGATTCTATTAAATGAATGAAACATAACAAATTGTAAAACAAAAGAATCTAAAATTGTGGTAGTTGTATCTCTGAGAAGAGATGTTGCGTCTACGCTCACTCTTGATAAGATGAATACAAAATGAGACCGAAAGGGCCTATTTTAAATAATAATGAGGGAGAGAACCCTAAAAGTATGAAACATAACCCTCGAAGATGAACTATCATAAAGTTTGTGGCCCTAAGGTGGTTAGTTGAACAGTCAACTTCCCGGGGTCATAACTTTTGCATACGATCTCTGATTTGGGTGCTCGATAGCCCATTGGAAAGGTTATCTGAGATTTAGATCTTTTGATTGGGGCCAATCGTATGCCATTGGCAGGTATCCCCCCCGCCCCCTTGAATTTCCAAAAAAATTCATTTAGGGCCTCAAAACAACCCTGAAAGTTTGAGACCCGAAAAAACCATAGAAAAATAACTAGGAAACTGCCAAATTGGACAATTGTTTTGATCCAATGGAATAGGTGGGTGGCCACCGATATCCCTATGGATTAATCTTCCCCCCTTAGGAATCAATGGTCTCCATTGCGTCAAATCCCGTATCATATCTTGAACTGTGTTGAGTTGATCTCATGGTGTGACGTTTGTTGAAGTGGAGAGGTTTCCTTTCTTTGACATCTTCATAAGGTTGTATCTGTTGTTGATGGATACGCTGGAACCATTCAACGATTTTGGTTTCTATGTTGTCCTTAGCTTGAACTGATATGGATGATTTCTTCCTGGAGGAGCACCTTGAATTTGTGGCCTTGCATCATAAAGGTACTCAGATAGATGAGAAAACAATGACTATGTTTTCTTCTTATTTCTGTTGAGTAGAGACACCATGTGCAGAGATTGTGGAGGTATCTATGATCTGATGTTCTCCTTTAGAGGAAATTGTGAAGAAGGATAATTTCCTAGTGTGGGAGATTATCTTCCTTCCCTGTGAGACTATGGCAGGTGTAACTATCTTTGGTATCCGATAGAGTTGTACTCCCAAAGCGACAATGACACTACAAGGTTGTGATTCATATACAACATGACGCTTCCACATATATGGTTGTCCTAAAAGAAAATCATAGACTTCAAGTGTGATCACATCACACAGTACCTCGTCTTTGAAAGGATTGATGCCATATGGTAGGCGACACTGTTGAGTAATGAGGATACCTCTTCCTTGGCTTATCCAACTAATGGTGTAGGGTTGCAGTTGTGGTGTTGTCCGAAGCTCCAATCTCTTGATGAATTCTGCTGATATCAACTTCTTTTTTGTTGTTGTCAACAACAAAATGTAGTTGCATTCCCTTCACCCACATCTGCGAGTGGAAGATGCGCTCCTTTGACTCTTCAATTTCTTCTGGTTAGATCTGTGTGGTGGCAACAATGACACTGAATTTTGTATCAATGATATGCATCCCATAGCCTGTGGCTATGACATTGGGTTCTGAATCAAAATCAGGATTTGATTATGAAGCTTTGATCTCAGTCACCAATGACTGCTTTGAGCGAAATTCATCAGTGTTGTGCCAAGGTATTTTGTGTAACTTGCACCACTTCCTGGTGTCCTTCTTTGTGTTTCCATTACCCTTCTTTTCTTGTGGCGAGGATAAGTTGTCCTCTCCTTGTCATGTGTTCTGTGGGACAGGTTTTCCCTTGCCTTGCTTTTGCGATGGATTTGTAGGTCCAAAGTCTCGCTTGTTCTTTTGCTAAAATTTCTTCTCTATTTTGACAACATACCTATAGGCAGATCCAAGTGATGAGATGTCTAGGAAGTCCATTTCGGTTCGAATATACCAATGTAGGCCACTGTGATATTTTAGTACCAGGTGCTCCTTAGAGTCCTTGATACCCATATTTGTACCAAAGGTATGCAAGTTGTTGTTGTACTCTGACACCATTTGGTCCCTCTCTTGATGCATAATGGTCTATTTTGTGTACTGCTCAAAAAATATCGTTTGGGGGATGAAAGCAGCCTTGAAAGTTTGGGACCCAAAAAACCATAGAAAATAACTAGGAAACTGCCAAATTGGACAATTGTTTTGATCCAATGGAATAGGTGGGTGGCCACCGATATCCATCTAGATCAATCCTCCCCCTTAGGAAGCAATGGTCTCCATTGCGTCAAATCCTATATCATATCTTGAACTGTGTGTTGGGTTGATCTCATGGTGTGACGTTTGTTGAGGTGAAGAGGTTTCCTTTCTTTGACATCTTCATATGGTTATATCAGTTGTTGATGGATGCGCTGGAACTGTTCAATGATTTTGGTTGTTGTGTTGTCCTTGGTTTGAATCGATATGGATGATTTCTTCTTGGAGGAGCACCTTGAATGTGTGGCCTTGCATCGTAGAGGTACTCGAATAGATGAGGAAACAATGAATATGGTTTATTCTTGTTTCTGTTGAGCAGAGACACCCTATGCAGAGGTTGTGGAGGTCTCTATGATATGATTTTCTCCTTCAGAGGAAATTGTGAAGAGGGAGAATTTCCTGGTGTGGGAGATTATATTCCTGCCCCGCGATCATTAGAGAGAATTTGAGGTAAAAAATGGGCCTCCTAAGAGATGTACTACAAAAATATAAGATATATTAAAATATTATGAGTTAGGGGTTTTATGGGGTAGGTATATATGACAACTCACCTCCTACACTACTTTTTATGCACAATATAAATAACCATGGTTGAGTTACTTTTCTAAATTGACTATAAATAAAATTAATAAAATAACTCTACAATGATGTGACTAAGATTCATTGTAAATTCTCAAAAATTTATTGTCCTTTCTCATTTATTTGTCTTGAACTTGTAAATAAAATTAAACAAAAATGAATTTAATTTATATGCATAACTAACATATTTATTTCATATAAATATCATTCATGAATTTGATTTATTTTAAAAGTACAATATTATATATATATATTAATTAGTTTGACATTATGATATTAAATACAATTGAGTGAATATATAATTTAAAATTAAAAAAACATGAAAATGACAATATATTATTTTATAAAAAAATGTGAAAAGACATTTTTATGAATTATGAGTACTTTACTTGAAAAGGACAATAATATTATTTTATAAGAAAGTGAATTGTGAGTACTTTAATTGAAAATAACAATAATATTATTTTATGAGAAAGTGTGAAATGACTTTTATTATGAGTACTTCACTTTATGACTTAAAAGTACTTGTACCACTACCTTGGTTAACTATGGGTTTTCATCCACCATAGAAAATGTGACAAATAAGCATTCTTAACTCATGCAATGCCACTTCAACCATGGGGGATGATGTCATCTACTAGAATGTAAT
Source organism: Pseudotsuga menziesii (assembly GCA_001517045.1). Classification (NCBI taxonomy): domain Eukaryota; kingdom Viridiplantae; phylum Streptophyta; class Pinopsida; order Pinales; family Pinaceae; genus Pseudotsuga; species Pseudotsuga menziesii. The sequence goes on along the minus strand of LPNX010929323.1, from coordinate 419,179 downwards.
TGGTTGATTTTTATAGTACATTTTGGTCCTTTTGAGGCCCATTTTTGACCTCAAATTCTCTCTAATGACTGTGGCGGGTGCAACTACAAGGTCATGATTCATATACAACACGACACTTCCACATATATGGTTGTCCTAAAATATCATCACAGACTTTAAGTGGGGACACATCAGTGCATCACACAATACCTTGTCTTTGAAAGGCTTGATTCCATATGGTAGGAGACATTGTTGAGTAATGCAGATACCTCGTCCTTAGATTAACCAATCGATGTTGTAGGGTTTCAGGTGTGGTGTTGTCATAAGCTCCAATCTCTTGATGACTTCTGTTGAGCTCAGCTTCTTTTGGTTATCGTTGTCAATAACAAAATGTAGTGGAATTCCCTTCACCCACATCTGCGAGTGGAAGAGGCTCTCCTTTGCCTCTGACTCTTCAAGTTCCGTTGGTCAGATCCATGTGGTGGCAACAGTGACATTGGATTTTGTATTAATGATTTGCTTCCCATAGTTTGTGGCTATGACATTGGTTCTAAATCAAAATCATGATTTAATTCTGAAGTTTTGATATCGACCACAAATGACTGCTTTGAGCAGAATTCATCGGTGTTGTGCCAAGGGATTTTGTGTAAGTCGCACCACTTCCCAGTGTCCTTCTTTTTGTTTCCATTACCTTTCTTTTATTGTGGCAAGGACAAGTTTTCCTCTCCTTGTCATGTGTTCTGCGGGCCATGGTTTCCCTTTCCTTTCTTCTACGGTGGATTCGCAGGTCCAAAGTCTTTCTTGTTCTTTTGCTGAAGTTCCTCCTCAATTTTGACAGCATGCCTATAGGCAGATCCAAGTGATGAGATGTCTAGGAAGTCCATCTGGGATCAGATGTACCAATGTAGGCCACTGCGATATTTTAGTACCATGTGCCGCTCGAAGTCCTTGATACCTAGATTTGTACCAAAGGTATGCAACTTGTTGGTGTACTCACTGTTTGGTCCCTCTCTTGTTGCATAATGGTCCATTTTTTGTACTGTTCAAAAATTGTCATTTAGGGCCTCAAAACAACCCTAAAAGTTTGGGACCCAAAAAACCATGAAAAAATAACTAGGAAACTGCCAAATTGGAAAAAACAAGTATCCAATGGAATAGGTGGGTGGCCATCGATATCCATATGGATGAATCCTCCCCCCTTAGGAAGCAATGGTCTCCATTGCGTCAAATCCCGTATCATATCTTGAACTATGTGTTGAGTTGATCTCATGGTGTGACGTTTGCTGAAGTGAAGAGGTTTCCTTTCTTTGACATCTTCATATGGTTGTATCTGTTGTTGATGGTATCACATCCCCTCCCCTCTACTCGCCGAGGAGAGAATGCAACCCAACTGCTGCTATCTATCAAACCGGGTAAACTAGCCTCATGAACATACTCTAAAATACATTGAAAGTAAAAATACATATGTAGATATATAACACATGTAAATACAGTGGAATCAAATACATCCTTTCAAGCATTCAATATGTTCATGATAATTCATAAAGAAAATACATTGTAGAATTAACACAAAAAAATACTTATCTTGAAAAGGAGTTGCCTCGCAACTAGCTATGTTGCTGCAATGTTCCATCCAACCATAGGCTAGTGTGCTCATCAATCTCTCAGCACCACTCCCATCCCCGAGCTGGGCATGATTTCCACAAGGAACTAGGGAACAACAGGATCACACATAGCCAAAATACACAGCAAGGTTTAGCCAAGCCAATCTATAGTTGTGTGTATCATGCTGCTAAGGTAGTGGAAAGGAAGAATTGCTAAGCTAGTGAGCTCAACCAGAGAGCTATGGACACCTACAGAAGATATATCTAACTTGACATTCCACAATACCTACACACCCAACAAAAGTAATTATTACCTTCAATGCTACAGAGTCCCTCAGGCCATACCTTCCCTTCCAGTGCTCTTCAGGGTGTGCATAGAATATTAGCTAGCCCCTCTTGATCTTTCTGGGAGGTTCATCTCTTTGCTAGGTTTATCAAGCCAATTCTGGGCCTCTTCCACTCCTAAGTATTTTAGACCAAAACATGGATTCACATAACAATAAAATGCAAATGCTGGGTTTGTAGAAAAACGTTTGGCAACCAAAAACAAAATTGGTAGAAGGGAAATCAACCATGGGTGAGAAATTCAATTTCACCAAACGTTTCTGGGCATTGTAGGGGCGAAAACGACCTCACTAAAGGCACAAATTGGGAAATATCCCTTCCCATCTAGTGAGCAAAACAAAAACATATTTCTAGGTATGGAAAAAATGAGGAAAACAAAAAAAATCGTGAAGGAAAATGCACAGCAAGCTCCAGTTGCGTGAGGGAGAGAATAATGTCGATGAGGAATGGAATGGTGTTGTAATCAATGAGATTGCAAGGTTACCAGTAATACACATAAAGATTCATATAAACATAACATATGCAAGAGACAAGAATGGTGGATAGAATAACATATTATATTACTCAAGACACATGTGGTTCATACAATAAACCGAACCGATTATCTATCTGGCTCAACATCCTATATATACATTTACAAAATAGTTATAGTAACTACCTGTCAGTTCACCCAACTGACATGACCGATGAGGTTGACCTAATCTATAATTAGTCGACTAAACCTACTAGCTCCTCCAACATCTCCCCTAGGAACAAAATCTTTCTTCTTCCCGAAGAAATAGGGGAGGTGGCAAATTGCTTGTCTCAAGTAGTTTCTAAAATTGCTTTGTCATAGACTATGCTATATGATTGATGGTCGCTTTTGTATGAAAATATCCACAATGGCTTTTGCTGTAACTGCTAACTGGTGCTGGAATTCTTCCCAATTGCAGAGTACTTTCTGAATATCTATGGTCAAGGTTGCGAGGCTCGACAAGTTCAACATCTTCTATTGTATCAACTAGTCCACAATATTGCTCATGTTGAGGCCTAAAAATTGTGCTTTCTCCTCTACAGTGTCAAGTAGTCTCTTCATATATGGAAAAATCGTGTTGAGGTTGTCCAAGCTAGGATTGGCTTGAATTATCCATTCGTGTGCTTGTTTCTTGAGTTTTTCCAGTTTTGTTGTCTCTAATACAAGTTGGTATTAAATTGTTTTATTCATTGCTTCTGTGTCCCTTGCTGGCTTTGTAGTGATTTAATGAGCTCACGCGTATTCCTCACCTGCTGAAATACTTGGCCATAATAGGTGACCCAACCTCTAAGGACTTCCCCTGTGACAATAGATTCCTCAAAATGTTCTTTCAATACTTTATGAGCTTTTTAGAACACTTTATATTGATTTCTTAACAATACAGAGGTCTGTTCCGCCTGCTCTTCCTTCTTTTCTTGTAGTTGAGTATGAATACTAGACATGACACTTTCAAATAGTTGGTATGCTTTTTCCAATGGTTTGTAGGTGTCAGCTCCTTCTGGTATTGGAATGAATTGTTGTGCCAAATCCTTGCATCTCGTTAGGAATTCCATTTGTTATGTTTTGAATTTTTCAATTTGTACATCTCTTTTTTCTTTCCTTAGTTTGGATCCTTTATTGAGGGCCTCCATCAATTGGTCTAATTCTCCATCTCTGATCTTGTGTGTATCCACCATTGTGGTCGACCCTAGCTGAGCTAGGTGGATGGCTAATGGTATCAGTTGTTGTGTTGACTATTTTTCCTGTTGTTATTTTTCTTTTTTCTTTCTCTCTTTTTTGTCTTTTATTTTTCGCCGCGATTGGTCTCTATTTTGTGCTTTAGCTGCTTCTGTTGATGAAGGTCCTATATGTTGTTTTTCTGTTGTATTGCTTGGTATGTCAGGGTTTTCTAATTGTGTTTTGGGGAGGGGATCAATAGATGGTTGTGTACTTGGTGATGGTGTGGGGAAGGGAATTGTGGCTGATGGTGGTGTGGACGAGGGTAGTTGTTCTGAAGTTGATGGGGGGTTTTGGATGGAATCTATTGGTATAGGGTTTTCGATTGCTGGTGGTGCATCGAAAGGTTCATTAAGCTCGACAGATTTTGTGAGGTTGACCATTTCTTGATTTATTGCTAATACTTCAACTTGGTCATTTGCGATAAGTTCATTTTAGATGGCTCCTTCATCTTCTTCATTAATCGAAAGTAAGGGATTTTCAGTAGATGGTATGAATGATGAGATGTGTGCCACCACAACTTCAGAGGTTTTGTCAAGATTTGTTTGAAATGTGGATTGAATGACTCCCACAATCTATGGTTTTGGTACAAAACTTTGTGGTTGGTCAGTGGGTTGGGGAATTACGAGAATTTGTCGTGAGGGGCTTGAATTGACAACTGGTTATGTTATGTTTAGTTGTTGAAAAAAGGGAAAAAGGTTGGGAAGTTGGTCGATAAAATCTTGAAGGTCGACATCTTTATCAAATTTTGTGTAGAGTCTTTCAGATAATTCTTGCATTTATGGGATTGTTGGGGTAACAAATGTTGGGGTTGGTAATGCTTCTTAGACTATATGGGTTGGGAATGGAGGTGGTGGAGTAGTGGTTAAATAAACAGAATCAACCTCAGGAGGGGTGACGACTCTTACCTTCTTTTCTCTTGGTTACTTTGCTTCTTCTTCAATGAATTTTTTGAACTGGTCTTCGACAGATATCTTACTCTTGGCAGCATCCTCCAATATTTCAACAGCACTAGCGTGTAGCTCATCCTCATCATCAAATTTTTCTGAGAGAATAAGTCTAATTTTCCCATTTCCTTTAACCAAAGTTCTTTTCTTATTTCAAGTTTCATATATTTCCGCAGCTAGTTATCAGACGTTCTGTTTTTTCATAGCATACTCCGACGGTAAGTTGTCGGACTGAGTTTGCTCATCTGTTTGTTCTGCCTCCTCCTCCTATTGTGTTGGTTCAATTTGTTGTTGCGTCGACGGTAACATAGCTACTTGAAGGGTTTTTACTTCCTCTGTTGGGGTTTATTCCAGGGTAAAAGTACTGACATGAAGATGTACTTCATAATCCTCCTCTTTTTCCTTATCAGTCAAGGGCTCAACAATCGGCTGATCAGTTTTATTTGCAGCGGCTGGTTGGGGTTTATTCCAGGGTAAAAGTACTGACATGAAGATGTACTTCATAATCCTCCTCTTTTTCCTTATCAGTCAAGGGCTCAACAATCGGCTGATCAGTTTTATTTGCAGCGGCTGGTATGGTTATCTTTGTGTTAGATTATTGAGCTATTTCTATGAATATATCCTTGACTGATGGATAGTAATTAAGAGGCTCATCCTTTCCCGCGTCTCCCTACATGAACCAAACTGCAGTATGGTCCAATTCTAACTGGATATGTGTTATCAATGACAAACTTCTGGTGATATTATGTGGTACCCTCCTCCATCTAGCCATTTTAATTTTTAAATTTTGGAACCAAGTATCTAACAAGACCTTGGCCTCTTCTAGCTCCTAAGAATTCCCAGCCATTGAACATGGTTTGAAATTCCACATACCAAATATTGCCGGCTCAAGGAATTGTGGGTTTCCGACAAGTCGTATATAGTACATTGCAATCCATATGATTAGAGATGGGAATCTGATTGTTGCGCCTTCCTCCTGACATTTTATATAGATATTCTTGATAAGGTCAGCTAGGTATTGTGCTATCAACGACAAACTTCTGGTGATATTCTATGGTACCCTCCTCCATATAGCCATTTTAATTTTTAAATTTTGGAACCAAGTATCTAACAAGACCTTGGCCTCTTCTAGCTCCTAAGAATTCCCAGCCATTGAAAATGGTTTGAAATTCCACATACCAAATCTTGTCGGCTCAAGGAATTGTGGGTTTCCAACAAGTCATATATAGTACATTGCAATCCATATGATTAGAGATGGGAATCTGATTGTTACGCCTTCCTCCTGACATTTTATAAAGATATTCTTGATAAGTTCAGCTAGGTATTGTGCCCAACGGTAAGTTTTTCATGTTTTCTCTACATTGTCGATGACTTCCAACATGTCAAGTCTTAAATCACATCCACACCTTGTAGTTGTTAGTTTTGTAGAGACAATATTTGCTACTATCTTGATTGTGGTGTACCGAATCTAGCTGATTACCATTCCTTTAGAATTTTTTCTTGCTGGAGTCCCTGTTATTTTTTCAACCAATCCTGGATTTGAACCTACAGGAACTGGTTCACCTTTATTTGATAGTCCTATAAGTCTGTAGATGACCTCACTGGACACTTCTATAGGTTTTTCAAAGTAAAATTTTCCCTTATGGTACCTACTAACAATTAATTTTGAAATAATCTCCTTCGTTCCCCCAAAGTTTTCCATGAGAGGTGAATTGAGGTAGTGTAGAATGGTGTTGGTGATCACTTTTTGAGCTTTTGACGTCATTTTGTTGTCTTTGTACATCCATTGTTTTATTTCCTTCCATAATCATGACCATGAGGATTCCAGGATTTTTGCTTTACGGATGTTCTCCAGCCTTTGCATCAATGGGGTTGTGGCAGTTTCTAACTCTTTCATTTTGCTGGTTGTAGATCTTGTCTTTTTCGATGCCATTTTGTCGATAAAATGCTTTGGTTCTTGGACATGTATCTTAGTTTCGGGAGTCTGATAGCTTTGTCTTTCTAGTTCTTCATAGAATGAAGTGAAGTATTCATCTGATGTGGTATTTATAGGTGGAGTGAACGATGATCTGGTTAATGAAGATATTAATGGCGGATTTGACTGTGAAGGAGGCTCTGTCGAGGGTTCTTTTAATGCATGTTGGTTTTGGTGCTCCTTCTGTCAGTGATCATGATGATTTGATTGGACTGTTGGGGCTTCTTTTCGTCAATATGCATCATGGTTGTGAGAATGTCGATGGAATGGGTGGTTTTCTTCATGTCAATGGTTATGTTGTTGGTGGCTATTTATTTCGAATGGTATTCTGTTACTTCCTTCCTGAGATTTTATCCAAGTCCCTATAATTTTGATTTTGCTGAATTGTTTCTTTTGTTGATTTTAGGTTTTTTATCGTTTTTATAGATTTTTTTTCAATTTTTATTAACAGTTGTGAAACCATTTTTTTTAATAGATTTTTCAGTTTTCATACCGCTTTAGTTGGGAACCATTAACAAGATTTCGAAATACTTTTCCTTGTAACATTCTTAGTCAGAATGATCCATTGGCATTGATTTCTTCAAAAATATAAGGTCACATCCACTCTGTATGCAGTTTTTTTGGATTACCGTTTACTCGATTGTTATACAACAACGTAAGGTCTCCAACCGACAAGTTTTTGTTTTTTATGTTTCGATCATGCCATGCTTTCTGTTGTTGCTTTTGGATCTCTTGGTGTTGTATAGTGATTATTTGATGTTTCTCTAACTTAGCTAGTCGCATTAGTCTCTGTTTCTTAGCCTTTTCGACATTAATATGTCATATGTCAGTGATTACTGGTGTTTGTTGTCGAAAATGTAGGGGGGTGACTGCTTCTTTCCCATAGACAAGTCTAAACGGTGTCCGGTCTTTGGATCATTTATATGTTGTTCTGTATTCCCATAGGACAGCAGGAATTTTCTCATCCCAATCATCTTTATCTGTATTGCATATTTGGTTAAGCCTCTTGTCAAAGTTTTGTTGAATGCTTAAATTGCACCATTAGACTAAGGATGGTAAGTTGTGCTCCTTCTATGTTTGATTTTGAATAGGTCTGTTAAAGATGCAATAGTTTTATTGATAAAGTTTAACCCTTGATCACTGATTAAATTTAATGGACAAACGAATCTGGTAATAATATTTGCGTATATAAATTTTGTGGCTACTTCACTAGAACAGGTTTCGACAGGTTCTGCCTCTGCCCATTTAGTAATGTATTCACTTGCTGTTATAATATAGCGCGCTCCTAACCTTCTAGCAGGTACTGGGAATGGTCCTATAAATTCGATTGCCCAAATTTAGAATGTTAAAATTGGATTTACCGATATTAAGGGAATCTCAGTTCTTGGTAGGGGTTGACCTAATCGTTGACAATGGTCCCATTTACTGACAAATTTTTGACAATCACTATACAATGTCGACCACCATAATCCCGACTGTTGGATCTTCTTAGCAGCCGTGTCAGACTGGAAATGTCCTCCAGCTAGGCCATACTATGCTTCATGCATTATGCTCTCTCTTTCATTCTCTAGAATGCATCGATGAAGTGCCTCATCTAAACCAAGTTTATGGAGTAACCTGTTTATTAGGCTATAAGACACAACTTTCATTACTAAGATTTTCTTCTTTTTAGCACTCATTCCTTCTAGTGCTTGTCCCTTTTCTAAGAATTGTGCTATCTCTTCTAGTTAGGTAGGTGCAACTTCTATTCTCAACAGGTTGCATATGGTAGATCATCTTCAACTCCTGTCGGCTCCCCCCCCCCTGTTGATTCTCGACAAGTGGTCGGGTTCGACATTTAGCTTTTCCGGTTGAACTACTAATTCAAATTCAAATTCTTGAAATAACAACAACCAACGACAGATTCTTCCATGATGTAGAGACTTATTTACTAGATATTTCAATGATTGGTGATCAGTGTAAAATATAAAGGGGTTGACTAACAGATAGTGTTTATATTTTTGAAGTGAAAAGACCATTCCTAATGCTTCCCTTTCTGTCATGGAGTAATTACATTCTGCTTTGCTTAATTTTATGCTACTGTACATGATTGGATAGTCCATTCCATCATCTCCTGGTTGTGTCTGTATTGCACTGATTGGTTTGCCGGATGTGTCGATGTGTACATGAAATTTTACTGACCAATTAGAGAATCAGAGAATAGGTGCTTCGATTAATTTTTTCTTTAAAGTGTCGAATGATGCATCACATTCGTTAGTCCATTCATACTCCAGATTTTATTTTAATAAATCTTCTAAAGGATATGTCATATCTGAGTAATGGCGAATAAATTTCCTGTAGTATCCTGTATGCCCCAATAAAACTCTGACTTGTTTTGGGTTAACTGGGGGTTTCAAGTCAAGAATGATTTTTATTTTTGCGAAATCGACCTTGATTCCCTCTTTGCATACAATATGTCCTAGTAGAATTCCTATAGGGGTTACAAAGAACATTTCTTTATGTTAAGTGATAGATGGATTTGTTGGCTTCTTTATAGCATTAACCTTATCCATTTGCAGTGATCTTTTAACATGGAGTAAATCATCAAATGGTCAAAATATACAACCATTGTTTATAGATGTATTCTTGGAATGATTTAACTACTAGTCTTGAGAATACAGCTGGTGCATTTTTTAAACCAAACGACATGAATTTATAAACGAATGAGCCAAATTCACACATGAATGTTGTTTTCTTTTGATCCTCCTTAGCGATCGGTACTTGATTATATCCTAAAAATCCATCTGTAAACGAGTAGCACTCATGTACTGCAACCTCATTGAGAATTTCATCTGCAAAAGGAGTTGGGAATGGGTCTGTTAGGGGACTTTGTTTAGCTCACGGAAATCTACATAGATTCTCAATATTGTCGGGTCATGCTTCTTTGGTTGTACAACCATTGGACTTGCCCATTTTGACTGGTCAATAGGGTAGATAATTCCATCTCCTAACACATTTTTGATCTCTTTTTTCACTATCTCTTTAGATTTATGAGCAAGTTTGTAAGGTCATTTCTTTACAGTTCTTGCATCAGGTTCAATATCAATCTTCATTTCGCCCATTTCCTAAACTAAACCTTTAGGGTCTTTATAATCCCATGCAAATACATCCTGAAATGATTTTAGTAGGTTGACTATTTCTTTTGTTTTCTCCTCGTTCCAGTAATCACCTATTCTTGCCATTTTTTGTCAATCATCATTGGAGACGTCGACTTCCTTTTTTTTAACCTTTGCCTCCATCCATTCTAGTGCCTTGCTTTCATTAATTTGTCGACTTCCTTCCTTGAATTGTGAAAATGATGCTGGGAATTCTTCTGCTGTCATCTAGTCAGGATCTTCTTTTTCAGTTGATTCGACCTTGAATATTGTTCTAATTGGTTTCGTCGTTTTCGGATGGTCATATTTCCATTGAAATATTTTTCCACTTGTATGCTTGGTTTCTAGTCGAAGTCTTGTCGACTGTGGTATTTTATTTGACCGAATATTATGATATGATGCTTTCGGTCAGCTGTGAGTTTGTGTCAAACTGTTATTAACAACCGATTTTATGAATGTTTTTATCTATTTTGTCGCTTCGACTAGTTGGTCATCTTCCGTTATGAACTTTAATTCCTTGGTGAAGTTTTCTTTAAGTTCGTTCCATAAGAATGTTTCGCCTCGTGCTTCCTACATATTGTACCACTTATTTGGTAAATAGTCTAATGTTGATGGAAATAGGTGCAGCCGTATTGGTTCATCTTTATAACCAAGTATTTTCCATTTTTTCACATATACTTATGTCTTTTTCAGGGTCTTGACCTTGTGTGAAGACCGGTATTTGTGCCTGATTTGCTAGCTTCTTCCCTCCAAATATTTTGATGAAGTATGTTGAAGTTGTCAACCACATTTATAGTCTCAACTAATGGGTATCCCACCATCAAGCAACTTGACCCATAAATTTTTTGATCAGGCTTTGAAGTCGGTCGTGTTCACCTATGTTTTTGGATACTTGTTCAATATGAAGGACTGGTGACTCCATGTCTTTATACCGAAGTGACTGTCTGTTTTCTATTTTTATTGGCGCTAAAGAAGGGTATTCCCTAATTTTTATTTCGAATATTTTTGGTATTATAGACATAGAAAAACATCGTCATGTCTTCTTTTCCAGAATGGCCTGAATGGTCCAGTACTGCCTCACTTATAGTTCATAGTTTTCCATTTCCCAGTCGTGTAATTCTACATTTGAGTTATAGCCAATCGAGTCTGGGTTTCCCAAATGAATTTCTCCATATATATTTTGTTCGACATAATCTTCATTGTTTTGTATTTGATATAGTTGTTGGACATTGAATTCTTTGTCTATGGGTTCTTTCCATGGTTCACCTTGTGAAGTATGAATAAGAACAATTACTTTTTTCCCATTTCCCTTAAGTTTTATCCTTTCTTTATCTAATGAAATAGAATCCTTCATCTTTCGATCCCATGGCTGACCCACTAAGGGTGGAAAGGAATTGGATCATTCCTTAGGGTTAATGATTTCGAAATCAACTTTTGTGGTAATACCTTTTATAGTTGTGTCGATGTTTTTCCAAACACCAATAGGTTCTATGAGTCCTTGATCAGCTAATTTTAAATATATGCTTGATTCGCTGAGTCGAGTTTGCCTAACTGTTCCCACGTATCTCTTGTCATAATGTTAACTTGAGACCCGAAGTCAAGAACGACTTGTCGAACATGGTATCCTTCGATTTCTAAGTCGACAAGTGGGTCGGCGTCACTTTTATCTTTTTGGTTTAAACTGCAAATGCTTTTAGCTTGTTTATCCGTGCCATATTTGTTCTTTATATTGTATAATAAGTAATAAATTGTGCAACGGAGTTATCATTGTGTATTAGATTAATTATTTATTGAGATATCTTTTGTCATTTATTATCATTTGCTTGCTGTGTAGCTAATTCTTGAAAAATATTCGATGCATCGTTATATAATTGCTTCTATATTACAGGCTTAGGGTAGTCATCTTTGTTCTTTATCTTACTTATTCTAGGGTTGTCATTGCCAATTTTTGTACCTTGCCTAGTGATTATTTGTAAATTATTTTTATGCATAAAATCACAATTTTGAACACTCGACAATACGTTAACATTCCTCTTTTTATTAATTTTTTCTAGCATGGTGGAACAATCCTCTAAAGAGTGATCACCAACACCACAACTGGTACAAAAATTGAGATCGGTTCAATCATTGTACGGACAGTCAACAGGGCTGATGTCCTTCGTTCAAGCACATGTAGCACTGTATTGGTTGTCGTGATATGTTTTCCCGATTCCCAAATAATTGGCCTTGACCTGCATATCCCCCACAACGATTATTATCGTATTGATGGTCATACATTTGGCCTTCGTATCTTTGATTACTTTGTTCATTATGGTCATTGTTATTCCTTGAAATGTTGTTGTTATTGTTCTGTGTAACAACATTTGTTTGCTAGACTACGCGGTAGTTCTAACGGTTCTTCAAATTTAGGTGACATTCAGCTATTGTGTGCCTTTTGACTTCACATATTGTGCACCAGGAAGCTTTTTTGTTTTTCATATAGAACGAACAATCTGTTTTTGCGTGTAGACCATGTTCTTGGCATATGTCAAAAAAACATTTTGTTTGAACCAAGCATACATCTTGTCAGAAATTATCTTTAGTATGTCTAGCCGTTGAGCATTTTGTACACCTGACGTCTTGGCCCTTCAGGTTTAGATCTCATAGAGATTTTTACATTATCTCTAATTATTCCTCGATATGGTTATCAACAGGGTGCACCGGGTAGTCCTCGTCCATTTTGACTTGCAACACCTTCATAAGTGCATCTTCGTATGTATTAAACGTGTCCAGTCTAATGTGCATCTAGATCTTCTGTAAAATCCCTAGAACAAACCATTGGATTAGTAATTGCTCATCTATGTTATAATCCAGTTGGCTGAGTAGGTCTTTCAGTCTTTTGTCATACTCCCAGACAGTCTCTGTCGGTTTTTGGACTGTCGTTTTTAATTTCTTTGCAGCCAGATGCTTTGCATCTGGATTTTTGATGAATGATAGAAATTGCTGCTTAATTTATGCTTTCGTGGCATTCAACATTTTTTCAGTATATGTCATATACCATGTAAGTTTCCATTTTCACATAGCACCGAAGAACTGGGCCATCTGTCGATCCTCATTTGTAACAACATTCGCTTCCGAGGTCGACTCATAGACGAACCAGTGTCATCTGGGATCTTCATCGCTCTCATAGAGGGGGATGTGTGCAGAGATGTGTGCCATGTCTCTAACGTCAATGTCTCCTTTAGGCGATGGTGGAGGGGGTGGTGGGATACTCCATGAAACCATGTTTTGTTCACAACTGTATTCGACGAAACTTTTGTTTCTGTTGGAGGTTTTGTTTGTAATTGTCGGTTTGTTCTCGACAATTTGTCGAACTATGTCGACTCCTTCTGTCAAAATCCAAGTGAATTGTTATAACTGGGATATCATTTCTTGTGAATCCAACTAGTCTGTATTATCTGAAGTTGTGATTGGCTGGGGCAGTGCTCCTTCATGTCCCAGGTAGAGTAGATGGATACTGCGGTTAGATGGGTAGGAATGGAATGTAGCCCAATTTCATTCCTCCGGTTGACGAATTACAAGATGGTCAACATCATTTCCTTCGTCGTCTAGTCAAATCCATACCGAACTCGCTAGCTCGTAGTCTTAGGTCTTCTTCAACAATGTCCTGCACTTAGGCACTTTGGTCAGAATTTATTGGATACCGAGGACTACTATTTTGGGGTATGTTAAATTGGAGAGCTTCATGCTGCTCTATCCACATATCTTTTTCTTCATCTATGCCCTCTTCCTGTCGGTCATGACCTGAATCTGGTGGATTCTCCTCATGTTCTGTCACTCTGGTGGTCATTCTACTCTGGAGTGCGATGACCTGCTCTCTAATTTCTTCCCTTCTCTTATGCATACTCTCTCTTTCTATCTTCTGTAAATACAGAGTGATTTTGTGAGTCACTATCTAAATTATTTCCTTCTAAGCCCGACTTTTCATTGCTAGCAGTGGCGTCTTCACAGTAGGCTAGAATTCCTCTAATCTACCCAAAAACATGACCATCTAGAGCCTAAAGCCAACCCGATGATTTAGTAAGCCTGGGTGGAACTGTTTATTTTCCTAGAAAGTACTCCCACTCCCTTTATTAGACAAATTTTTCCCACGTTTGTTTTTTCCGCCCAGTTAGTGTTAGATGGTGGTTATATTAATAATGAACGAGGCTTGACAATATGGCATGCTCCCCTGTCAACTAGGATCTTGAAAAAGAGTCGGTAGCGAACAGAGAAACTATTCGATGAAGTCGTTGTAGAACCTCTCTTAGATGCTTTCAACATAGACTCTTTCTTCCATAACACATTCTTCACAAAACTTGCCTACGATTCTTTTGAACCACTCTGAAAAATTTGTACGTCCACCTATTGTCATTTTCTGGAGTAACTCTTTGTCTTTAGTTTCTTCCAAATTTTTCATCCAGTATCTTCTTTAGAAACTGTGGTACGGACTCAACAAACTTCTCATGTGTCTCAGAGAAGAACTTTTCCTTGGCTTGCGCAATAGTCAGTATGTTTCTCCTAGCGCAATTTTGCAAATAGTTTGCAATTTTATGCTCCCACCAGTTCTTAATTTCCTGCTCTGAGATCATCTAGTCATAGTCATTTCATCTGTATATGTACTCCCAGAAACTGAACCAATGTTGTAATCAATCAAATCGCAAGGTTATTAGTAATACACATAAATAATCACATAAACATAACAGATGCAAGAGACAAGAATGATGGGTAAAATAACATATTATATAACTCAATACACATGTGCGTTCATACAATAAACCGAACCGATTATCTATATGGCTTAGTAGACTATATACATTTACAAAACAGTTATAGTAACTACCTATTGGTTCACCCAACTGACATGACCGATGAGGTTGACCTAATCTATAATTAGTCAACTAATGAGTCTAGTCAGCTAATCCGACTAGCTCCTCCAACAAATGGGCATGCATTTCTGGGTGATAACTTGCCCAATAAGTCAAAATACAATTTCCAAAAACTGATGGCTTCTCCAATATTAATTTTGACCACCATACTCTTCCATTCCCTAAGGCATTTACTACCTCAACCAATTTTTGGAAGAAATAAATGATTGGGTGAATAAGACAAAAAAATGTAGTTGCCAATTTTATGGGTTTTCCCTTTGACATTTGGCTCAACACTATTGGCTCAAGGGCTTGAATAATTTCCCTCCCTATTCCTTGTGAAATCATGCCCCCATCTCTTGTTGCATTGACATAGCTAGTTGTGGGTATTTTTATTAATTGCATATTTACATGATGTCTCAATTTTTAATGTTCTTGGATAGCACTAAAACCATATGCATCGATTTTACATGCGGATACATAAAACTCTAAATCCATGGTGGGGCCTTGGCCTTGAGCTCCTCACCATGATTTAATAAAGATATTTACATCATGTACAATTTTAATGCAAATGGGGTCAAAATTGGGATATTACATTCCAGCGCTGAAACCGTTCAACGATTTTGGTTGCTGTGTTGTCCTTGGGTTGAACCGATATGGATGATTTTTTCCTAGAGGATCACCTTGAATGCATGGCCTTGCATCGTAGAGGTACTTGGATAGATGGGGAAACAATGACTATGTTTTCTTCTTATTTCTGCTGAGCAGAGACACCCCGTGTAGAGGTTGTGGAGGTCTCTATGATATGATTTTCTCCTTCAGAGGAAATTGTGAAGAGGGAGAATTTTCTGGTGTGGGATATTATCTTCCTTCCCTATGAGACTATGGCAGGTGCAACTATATATGGTATCCGATAGAGTTGTACTACCAAAGTGAAAATGACACTACGAGGTCGTGATTCATATACAACATGATGCTTCCACATATATGGTTGTCCTAAATGAACATCACATACTTCAAGTGGGGCCAAATGACAGCATGTACCTTGTATTTGAAATGCATGATGCGATATGGTAGGCGACATTGTTGAGTAATGTGGATACCTCATCCTTGGCTTAGACAACTGATGTTGTAGGGTTGCAAGTGTGGTGTTTTCAGAAGCTCCAATCTCTTGATGAATTCTACTAAGATCAGCTTCTTTTGGTTGTCATTGTCAACAAAAATGTAGTGGCATTCCCTTCACCCACATAGACAAGTGGAAGAGGTGCTCCTCTGCCTATGAATCTTCAAGTTCCTCTGGTCGGATATGTGTGGTGGAAACATCGACATTGAATTTTGTATGAATGGTCTGCTTCCCATATTCTGTAGCTATGACATTGGGTTTCGGATCAGAATTGGGATTTGATTATGAAGCTTTGATCTCAGACACCAATGACTGCTTTGAGTGGAATTCTTCAATGTTGTGCCAAGGTATTTTGTGTAACTCGCACCACTTCCCATGTCCTTCTTTATGTTTCCATTACCCTTCTTTGCTTATGGCGGGGTTAAGTTGTCCTCTCCTTGTCATGTGTTCTGCAGTCCAGGGTTTCCCTTGCCTTGCTTCTATGGTGGATTTACAGGTCCAAAGTATCGCTTGTTCTTTTGCTGAAAGTTCTCCTCGATTTTGATAGCATACCTATAGGTATATCCAAGTGATGAGATGTCTAAGAAGTCCATCTTGTTTTGGAGGAACCAATGTGGGCCACTACGATATTTCAGTACTAGGTGCTGCTCGGAGTCCTTGATACCCAGCTTTGTACCAAAGGTATGCAAGTTGTTGGTGTACTCTGACACCATCTGGTCCCTCTCTTGACGCATAATGGTCCATTTTGTATACTGCTCATCATAGTTTCCCATAGGGTAATACTGTTCCTTGAAGACATCTGTGAAAGAGGGTTGAGTGGGATTTATCTCAAACATTCCAGACTCGTTTAATGAGTTTTTTTCCCAATAAGTTTCCAACCAATTTTTTTACATGGGGGACAACATTGAGGAGCACAAATGTGATATTTTCCTTGTTAGAAAAATTGTGGACAGAGAAATACCACTTATCTAGGGCATCAACATCTGTCTAGCCTTCAAATAAAGGAATATCAAAGTTATCTTGTACCAAAATGGGGTTTCATCTCTGAAACGACTCCTCATAGAATGTGCATTCACCACTGTCGTCATTCGTAGAAGGATATAGGAAAAAATATCCATCATCCCATTCCTTTGTCGCATGAGGGATTCCTCGACTTGTTAGTATCTACTGCTCTGTCGTCTCTATTTTATTCTGTAATGGGAGGCCACTTGGGCCGACAAGAGTGGCCTTTCACAAGTGAAACTAGTTTGAGACCCAACTCTGTATAACCTGACCTCATCGGAGACATGTATTGCAAAAAAATAAAAGAGCAGATTGCTATGATACCACTAATCCATATTTATGTGAGAACGAAATGAAAGAGCATAGATATATTCACATACACGGATATATGGCAATAAACACATCAATACAGTAAACTCAGATTCTATTAAATGAATAAAACATAACAAATTGTAAAACAAAAGAAGCTAAAATGGTGGTAGTTGCATCTTTGAGAAGAGATATGGAGGCTACGCTCACTCGTGAAAAGATTAATACAAAATGAGACCAAAAGAGCCTATTTATAAAAAGAACGAGGGATAAAACCCTAAATGTCCAAAACATAACCCTCGAATATGAACTGTCATAAATTTTGCGGCCCCAAGGTGTTTAGTTGAACAGTTAAATTCTCAGGGTCATAACTTTTGCATATAATCTCCAATGTGGGAGCTCGATAGCCCATTGGTAAGGTATATCTGAGCTCTAAATCTTCCTACTAGGGCCTCAAAACGGCCCCAGAATTTTGGGACCCGAAAAACCATATAAAAATAACTAGGAAACTGCCAAATTGGACAATTGTTTTGAGCTAGTGGAATATGTGGGTGGCCATCGATATCCATCTAGATCAGCAACATGGAAAATGGATGATGAACTATGTGATAGGAATACCCACGTTTATTTTCAAATGTTGATGTAATTTTTTTATATAGTTCTAATATGCACCGAGGATGGTGCAAATTTTAATGGCGATGGGAATGTAATTCCCCATTTTTTATCCCTAAATGTAAATCTATATGTGAATGAATTAAAAATCTAACAAGCTATCAATCTATGGTAGTTGACCCTGAAACTATCTCTGCGACCTATAAGACTTATGCCTTCGCTACAATAGGATCCTAAACTGGTTGTGGTCTTGTCTATGTTGCTTCCCTTATTTCCTGATGAATGATTGAATATATATGAAGTTTCCTCCAATGGTGGTGAAGTGAAACCAAATCTATGGCCTGGGACAATGGATTTGGAGTTAGAGGGGGGATCGGGGAAGCCTTCACCCAATGTTTAAGGATTTTACTTATCTAATATTTTGTTATGATATGAGGGATGGTGAGCCTTATATGGGGATGACATAAGCATGTTCTCTTATTCTTCAAACATCTTGGTGTTGCAACCAGTGAGGGTTGAAGTGGAAGGGAATTGGACCTTGGCGTTATTCTCTAGATAGATTTAGAAAATTTGGTTTGTGGTACAAGTATTCCAAAGGAGGGTTGTCTCCTTGCATGAAATACCATAGGGTTTTGTAATTAAACCTTGTTATCCTTGGCTATTCCCTATGTATTCAATCTGATGTCTTCATCTCTTTGTGTTTCTAGTGGTTTCCTTGATCAAAGAGAATCTTAAAGGCCACTTGAATGTAGGTTAAATGATCCAAGGACAGGGGATCCTTGTATCATGGAATTATTAATAGTTCAATTGATAACTAATTGAAATGATCTCAATATCTACTTATTCTTAATGGTATTATTACCTTGTTATGGAAATCGAATCCCTGACTTTCTTAGTGTGACTCGTGGCAATATATATACTAAATAATAAAGAGGCAGACATATAATTTCATTAAGGTAAATAAAAAACTCCCAAAGAAATGGGGATAACCAAAGGATAGGGATAGAGTGGGAGGGATAGAATCTAGTAGCTAGTCTATACCAGGGTTAGGTGGTCACACACTATGGAAGCAACAAAATACCAGAACAAAACCATTGGATTATACCTGGGAAGTGAATTAGTGATCCTATTTATAACACCAAGATATTACCTACTATATTGATATCAGCTTCCTACTTACACTTTCTAGGGAAGACACCTTAGTGCAGTATCCCTAAGTCATGTGATTAAATGGTCCATTTTTGGCATAGTCATTTAGGGAAATAAAAATGGAAAGTTAGACATATATGGCCTAGAAGGACCAAAGATATTGTAATGATGTATGTTGAATTATAATGTAAAAATCTATGATGATTGAAAATGAAAAAGGATGAAGAATAGATGAGGGGCTATGACTCCACAACGAGGGAAGTGAAAGGGGTGTAATGGGAGAGGACCTTAGTGAGTTATATAACCTATGTCATTAGCCTTGATTATAAATATCAAGTGGTGAAATTATCTAAAGTTTATATACCCATGATTAGGAGACATGGCTTAGCTAACCTTTATATATCAACCCAACATTGGGATTAAAGGGTGAAAAGTGGAATCCTTATGAGGATCCACATGGAGGTTCCATAACATGAAAATATAATGTTGGGATTTGAGAGGATTCAATACTTTTTCCACCATTTATGGAAACCATTATTCCCTCATCCTAGTTGGTACAATTTTGTGACATGGAAGAGAGGAGGATATTTATGCTATTGACTATATTGTTTCCATTAGGAGTTTTTTATATATATTATTGTGTTGATTAAAGGAGGAAACATGTTCTATAGTTGATAATTCCTAAAGTCCCAATAATGATATTGTTTATCAAACTTGCATTGAAGCACTGGAAAGGAATTAGAAAGACCTAAGTTATTATTTGCAAAGAAATGGATATGATTCCTAATGGTGCGTAGGCTAAGGAAGAAGAGTCCTAGTTGATTGGGGAATTTGTAGAGGAGGTTTTGGCACAAGATAGTTTGTGGAGTTATGGGATAAGTAAGAAATTGTAGTAACTTCACCCTTGTGGAATTATAGCCTTGGATTTGGGATGAAATTTTTAATAGATAGATTAAGTGTGGAAGAGTGCTTAAATATAGGAAGAACATCCTTCATTCGCACCTAGTTGGAGGAACATTTCATGTTTTTAATTATATTACTAGAATGGAATTTTTTTTATGATCTATTATGTATTTGATTCTTTTCTAGATTGTCCAATTTTGTTTATGGAATCAAATTATCATATAAGTTTTGAATGTATGTGTTATGGACCATATTGTATGCAACGTGGCCTTCAATATATACTAGAGTGAGGGGTTTTTATTACATTGTAAAAGACCAAGTCAGGGCTTTATATGTAAAATTTTTGATTTAGAGGGGATCAAGACCCATGTTTTGGTCATGGTACGTCCTCTTGGATTTCATTCCAAGGATTATTGGATTAATGGCTCTATTGACTACCCCTTGATGGATGGAAGTCTCTGATCATATTGGGACTTTGTGCCCTATGTTGGTGCTCTAGTGCTTCTTGGAATGGACCCACTAAGACACATGGCTTAGGGGATCATAGCCACACTCATGTTTATGCTATGTAGAAGTTGATTGTGTGTGTAAGGTTTGTCATTCTCACCTTATAATACCTCATTTATTCCCACTTGAACCTCTATTGTTATATATTACCCCTCATCTTGGTATACATGTGCAAATTCCATGATGACATCATCTTCTTCAAGAAAGCATTAAACCTTGCTAAACGGGAGTATGTAGATGAATATTTTACATCGATGGGTTTAATTGGGGCATGAAGTCTTCCTCCAACTCATCACTTCACTTGGATGAATCCATAAACATCGTTTTATCATTATTTTTAGTCTTTAATAGTCTAGTCCATGGTTTGTGGGTAACAAACCCTATTTTTAACTTATTTTACTTTTTAGTAAGGTATGCTCTAAAGTTAGAAAATACTAGGGTGCCTCATATAAATAAAGGATCCTAGCACTCATTTCTAATCAATACAAGGGTTATAATATTTACTTCTTTATTTTTCTCTTGGTATATTGGAGCATTTGATATAGGCGCACCTCTCTTTTTGGCACACTTCTCTTTTTATGAATGGTGGAATGATGAAATTTCAGGTTTTTCTATATTACAAGGTTGATTGAAAGAATGACTATTATAACTCATGAATAAGGAAAATTTAAGAACTCTTTCTCTTGATATTTCCTTGGTGGATGTCAGTAAGATATTTCCATTTTCTTGTTTGGCATTGCTTTTGCACCTTAAGCAAGGTAACTTAGGGTTTTATTGGC
The DNA here is from genome assembly GCA_001517045.1 of Pseudotsuga menziesii. Classification (NCBI taxonomy): domain Eukaryota; kingdom Viridiplantae; phylum Streptophyta; class Pinopsida; order Pinales; family Pinaceae; genus Pseudotsuga; species Pseudotsuga menziesii. The sequence goes on along the minus strand of LPNX010929323.1, from coordinate 398,196 downwards.
ATCTTGCATCTTGTTTGAGGAGGCTTTCCTCTTGAATGGGATCTCCATAGTGGGGGATTGAAATTCATTGTTTACCATAATTAGGGTTTGTCTACTTTGAACCACCTAGGGTTACTAGCCTTTGCCCTAATTGGTAAATCTTGAATAGCCAAATTGAGTGGGGATGTTGAACTCAATCTCTTATTTCCCTATGTTTAACGACTAAGGTCATAACACCTTCTCTTCTCTTTTTTTATCAAACTTTTGTTGTAATTGTATTGTAAAAATACCAAAAAATATAATATTTGAAAAATCACTAAAAATTAGAAAATTCATATCTCAAAAAATATTTTGAATTCGGAAATTCTACTCGAGTAGAAAAATGCGTCCTAGGTGGTTTTATGGTGGATTTTTAGGGGCACCCTTTTCCCGTTCCTGATTTATGAGATATTATGTGACCTGTGCATGCTAGGGTTTCTTTTTACATATTTGTTATAGCAAGTACAATAGGTACATTGATCAATTTAGTTGAGTTTCAAGGCCTAAAAACTAAGTATTTATAGTCTAGGCTGACGCCTAGGGTTTTGGGGATTTGTTGAAAAACATTATAAGAAATACCACCATCTATTTGAGGGATGATAAGGGTTTGAAATAGATCTAGTTATGCACTTTTAGATCTAATTTAAGGATTTCCTTCACCCTTTGGAAGCATGTCACTTTCTCTATTATATAAGATACAATATATAGGGTAAGATGACATTGTTTCAGTTGATTTCTATCATTTTTTCTGAAGTGTTTTAAGTGTTTCAATTTTTTAATATTAGTAACATATTAAATTTATATTTCTTGGAATTCATGAAAAAGTGTTATAACTCCTTCCTCTCACGTAGTGTTATTATTGCTTCATTAATTTTATTCCATAAGGACCTGATCTTCGTTGAGAGGTTTCTTGGGAAAGGTGTTTGTGTGTTGTTTGAGTAATTGTAGATATAATTCACCAAATTCTAGGGAATACTCCTTAGCCTTAGGATTTGACCTAAAGTGTTAAGAAGTTGGTTTATGGTGACATTCTCTTGTCCTTACCACTCATTGCACTAAGATCCATGACCTTGATAAAGGGTGTTATTTTGAGTAGTAACATTTTTTGGAACCATTTTTGGGGAATCAAAGGATAAGTGTTGACATTCCATTCAAGGTGTTCCCAAGTATGATTCATTAATTTTCGATAAGATTAACATTTTGGTGCCGAAAAATATCAGGTGGGTTTTGTATAAATTC
>LPNX010929323.1:344582-392387 GCA_001517045.1 Pseudotsuga menziesii | reverse complement strand
ACATGCTTTTTCATGGAGGAAAGAGTGGAGGAGGAAGAGGCAACAAAGCTGATTCACCTCACCTAGTCTTGCTTTCCTATGTGCCTTAAAACACTAAAAAAGCATGGTATAAAGCAGAAAAAGTAGATGGGCGCCTAGGAGGCCAGGAATAAAGCAGATTTGATTCCTAAGGCTTTCCCAAGCACTCCATGAGTCAATAATGGCAAGTTTGACCTCTATGGATAGGCAATTATCAACTTGCACATGGTGGGACTCATGGACTAGGAAAATAAGACAAAATAAATGAAATAATGTCTAAGTGGGTAAATACTATGGGTTGATTATTCTAACAAGTTTTTATTTTGCACTTTGATTATATTATTGTTAAGGACTAAATTTGTAGGTCGTATCTAGTGACTCTGCTCAAAGCATTTCACAAGGTTCTCATTCTTGAAAAACTTAGGTATGTTCTCGTTTAGTAATTTGTGAGACTTTGTTAAGTTATGACCTGATGGGTCTCATATGATGACTCCAATTGAAGAAAGTAAGAGAAAGTACTCTAAAAGAGAAAATGTGTAAGGTACGCTTATTTATGTTCTTGATCCGAAGCTTGTTTATCAAATAAATGACCTTCATCTAAAAGCAAGGGAGGTAAGAAACCTGTTACCTTTTGAATCCCTACAAGATGTTCAAAGTTTATTCCTTGCTATTTCTATTTCAACACAAGTCGAAATGGATAAATGGATTAATTCTTTGTATGGTGCATTTGATTTTACTAACATATAATATTATCTACATGATCTTATAGAAACAAATAATTTTCCTACATTTACTAGAAATGCTGTTATTTTAATGATCATTGGGAATAGTTTATATCGTTCTTGCAAACAAATGATAATAATGATCTTTATGTAATTTTTAAATGATTTGCATTGAGTATGCATAATGAAGCTAATAAATGGTTTATTTGATTGTGTAATAATATCATTTCCACTTTCCAAGGATTAAAATACATAATTTTAAACAAATGGGAAGAAAAGAAGGATCCTTAATTATTGTTCCATGTTATTTCTAACAGTAAGAGGAATGGAAATGATACGATTGGTGAATTTGATCGCAGGTTTGATGAGCTTGTGTAGGTTATTCCTCAAACAAACCAATCCACTGAACCAATGATTCTAATGTATTATATGAATTCATTTCTAGGATATTTTTATTTTTACCTCAATATGAATAAGCCTCCAAACTTGCAAGTGCTAAGCAAATATTAAGGGATTTAAATGAAAGTTGGAAAAGCATTAGGTAAGTCTGACATCTCATATCAATCAAGAACTAAGGTTAAGTCCAAAACATAGTTTATGCCAATTTCCAAAGATGATCATGATCCCATTAGTCTCTTGCTCAAGAAATTCAATAAGTTAAAAGTTTATTTGAGTCAGTAGAATTCATTGTTGCAAAAAAATAGGGTAATTGGAAAGAAATCAACAACCTAAGTTTCCTTCGAAGAAATTCAACAAGGGACCTTAAAAAAATGTCGGGCCTCCTATATATTTGGAACTGGAAAATATGGTGAGTTGTTTCCTTATAATTGTATATCTTGTTGGGCCTTTCATGGAGAAAATACATGTGCTTACTATATGGAGTGCATCAAGAACAACGTTCCATTTGATGAAGGAAACCCTAAGGTATGTAATTATTTATTTGAAAATAGGAAACAACACAATTTATCTAATCAGAACATGCATAAGTAAAAAGGAATTTCATTAAAGCTGGTAAATCTACTCTGCTCTTGGGATAAACTCTTTCCTAAGAGGAGATTATGAGAAGGTATGAGAATAGGTTCGAGGGGGTTCCCTATGAAAACGAAGGTTTTTCCATAAATGAATCAACATCAAGCTTCCAAAGTACCCAAAGAAAAATATTTTTCACAAACTCATGTAAATGAAGGTAACTCTTCAATTGGTTTTCATACTGACAAATATATCAATTTTGATGTTTCAAGTGTAGTGAAAGATTTGAAAGTCTTAGTCCCATTAGTGTAGATGGTAAAGGTTCAAAAAATGAGAAATCAAATAGTTGAATATTTGGTATTGAAGAAGAAAGGAAAAACATAGGTATGATAAGAGAAGGTGATGATCTACCCATTAGTCTCCAGAATATGAATCCTACAAAAAATAAAAACCCAAATAATTAATTGTTCTTTATTTCATTAATGACTATATTGTATAATTGCACGTTGGATTTGGGTGTCTTGATGAATACCCTTGGTTGTGATGTACAAGATCAAATGGAATGTTTCAAATATTTATCAAAACATATTGGACTCCAAAGAAGTCAAATTTTTGTGATCTAATGAAGAACATTCAAGTACGTTTGTCGCACATCCTTCTATTGAGTTACTGATGGATATTGTTTTCATTAATGTTCCAGAAGCATGGGGCATGTTGTTATCAAGAAAATAGGCTACCAATTTTATTAGTCATATTCAAATGGATCTATCATATGCTACCATCCCAACAGTCAAAGGTACTTGATAAATATTAAATAAAGAAATTATGAGAAGGAACCATGTGGAATACCCATAAGATCTAGGAAGTGAAACAATTTTCTTTCAAGATGATATTGGTTCCTACAATGTTTTTTCCACCGACATCACTCTTAAAAAGGACATATATTAGTTTTGTATAATTAAACTTGGTAGAGCCGAGAGATAATCAATTGAAGAAAGGATTATTTGTGAAAATGAAAGATTAACAATTACCAGGATACATTACAATTGGTCACAGAGGAATCATATGAATTATTCTTAGATGTGGTTCTCCAAGGTTATAATGAACAAGTTGACGAGGACACAATTTCAACTTCTATTTTTTTTATCCTTGCGAGAGGTTTTAAAAAAGGAAATAGTGTTTGTATCCCCTATGCATGATTATTTGAGGAAAATATAGAAGACTATGAATGATCCATCCAAATTTGAGATTGACCTAAATAAACAAAGTTATCCAAATAAAGAAACTAATAACCTAGCTCTACCTGAACGAGTTCATACAAAGAATATACGAGATGAGAATGGTAGTTTTAAAAGGAATGGAATTACTCTAACAAGAGTTTTTTTCTGCTAATTCGATCAGTCTTGTGATAATTTGACAACTTTTGAAAACAAGGTGAAAAAAGATGCATAACCACACCAACATAACTTAAGATAGGTAGACATAGATGTCATCCAAAGAAAAGTAAAAAAATTGCTAGATCCGGGTGGAAAATGAGATAATGTTTTCAATCACAATCACTTTATACAATAACAGGAAGAGACACAAGTTTGATCTGACAAGGAAGTGCACTGGAAAAATTTCAATAAAGGAAACCTTGTTTTTATGTTGCATGATAGAAAGAAAAATATAAGTAAGTATGGTGGATCTCAATATTTTTGGTCGGGTTCGTATCAAATTGACAATGTTGTAGGTGACACTTCTTTCTATTTAATTTACTTAAATGGATACAAATTTCCATCACCTATAACTGTGTAGGATTTGAAAAACATCTTCTCAAGTAATATTTGACTTACTAAATACATTCCTTGTACTATATATTAATATTTTAAAATTTGTTATGCCAAAACTAGAGGATCCATGAAAGAATAACAAGCACATCAAAACAAAAGAGAACACCAATATTTATCTTGGGAAACCCTCCCAGGGGATAAAACCCTACAAAAATTCATTGATATAGACTTCAACCAAGTACATTGTAAGACCTAAAGATAAGACTAGAATTCTTCCTCCCTCTCAGATGGACTGCTACTTCTCTCTCTAGTGAACTTGATCAAGTTATGAGTGTGTCCAAATGAGGGAGGCACCTCACCTATTTATACTGAGAATTTGAGAAGCTTAATAACCCAACATGGTCGACTTCTCCTCTTAACCAAGCTTGACTTACCTTGGGAGACTCAAAATAACATTTTAATAATACTTTTGTGGGTAACACTAACCCGGATTACAATGAAGGTTTTACCTCAATACTTTACATCACCAATTTCATCAATGACATCCCTAATCAGAGGAACAACATCTCCTAACGGAGGAATAATAATGATAATACAAAATAAAATATCTTTCACAATAACATTTCTTTAACACTCCCTTTAAACAAGGAAGGTATTCTATAACTACAGTAAAAACAACAAAATTTGTACAACTGACTGGTAAGTCTATATGTCATAGGAATTTTTCAACAACTATATCATCATCATCATTCCTAGAATATAATCATCACATAGCATCATCATCATGGATCATCATAATCTTGAGCATCATCATCTCATAACATCATCATAAGCATTATCATATCGAAACATCATCACATGCATCATCATATCGAGCATCACTTGCAATATCATTAGTATACAAATATTTAACAACATCCACAAATGAATGTGGAATCACCCATAACATAAAAAAATGCGGGAACATCATCGTCCGCAAATGAATGCAGGACCTTGTCCACAAATGAGTACATGCCACTCATCATCTGAAAATGAATGAAGGAAACTCATCATCAACAAATGAATGTAGGACTCAGTCTACAAATGAATGTAGGGAACTCATTGTATGCAAATGAGCAGGACCTTGTACGCAAATGAATGCAGGACACTCATCATCCACAAATGAATGCATGACCTCATCATCCACAAATGAATGCAGTACCTCATCATCCACAAATGAATACAAGACCTCATCCACAAATGAATACGGGACCTTATCGTCCACAAATGGATGCCAAACCTCATCATCCACAAATGAATGCAGGACCTCATCAACATACGGATTCTAGGACATTGTGGACATCTGCAGGAACTTTGATAAACCCAATTGTGCTGACATATTTCTCCTCAAAATGAGTTGTTGCACCACTTTCTACATGTAACCTCCTCATCAACAATAGTATCATCATAACTCCCTGTTTCTAGGGAGGTCCTTTCAAACTACACAAATCTTGTCTCGAAAATATTCAAACTTCACATACAGAGGCTTAGTATACACATATGCAACTTGTTTCCCTATAGGAAAATACTAGATATTCACAGGTCCTCTCTACACCATTTACTAGATGTAGTGATACTTTATATCTATATGCTTTGACTTATCATGAAAGATTAGGTTCTCTTTAATCTTGTTGCAACTCAGGTTATCACAATAAATATCAGTCACATCCATCTCGACATCAAATAATCCTTCCAATAACTTGTGAATCCATACTACTTCACTACAGGGTGACCATGCTACAATGTATTCAACCTTGACTGTACTGAGAGAAATATTGGTCTGATTTCTGCTAACCCATGATATCACACCTGATACCAAACTGAAACAACATCTTGAAGTGCTCTTTATATATTAAGCACTTCCTCCCCAATTTGAATCAATACATCCATACAATCTAAACTCATTGGCTGCTGTGTATAATCTGAGTCCATAACCCAATGTACCCTTTAGGTACTGTTTATGCCTGAAAATTCCCAAGCACCGTAAGTAGGGATTCTCCTTGGTAATCGATCCCAATTAGATCGTCCACTGTTTGGTGTGGGGAATCCATCCAATTAACAGTCCGCCTACCATATATTGATTTGTTTTAAAAACTAATGGTTACGGCCTGGTTCACCGTTTATGTGATTTTATTTAACTAAAAGATGAAATGCAAGTGCCTAGTTAAATGCATATAATCGAAAGACAGAAACCACACTAGAAATGCGCAGGTTCTTACCTCTCATCTTACCGTTCCTACCTTATCAATTATCTATCTAATCTTAGACTAAGCTAGCTATCCTATCCTATCTTATCCTATCCCCACAGGGCATAGATTCAAATTTAGAGTAATATACTGTAACTGTTCATACTAATTTCACAGATAGTTGTTTCAACATAATATTCACATTTACAGTAGAAATAATACCAAAGATAGCTCTTATATGATCAACCATTTATTACTCATTTCACACACAAATTTTTTCATATAAAGTAAAATAATTCATCATTAATTGAAACAATTCAAAGAAAGTTAGAATGATCTCACAGCATGGGCCATGAAGGCAAGAAGAAGTAGTTCCACATTAAACATTTCAAACAGTCCAAGAAAAATCTATGTGCGGGATTTTCCCAACAAACATGTCTTTCTTATGAGAAAAAAATTAGTTCTCTTACAAAAATAGTCCAACCTCTATTATTCTAGCCCCCCAAAAAGTCATTCTCCTATAATTTCTACCTCTATTTATATTATAATAAGAATTTGTCTTCTAGTGACCTTTCTTTCACCCTAACCGTTGGGATTCCCAAAAATTTTCATTTAGTGCTTACATAGGAAAATGCAAAAAAATATTTTGTTAAAAATAAAAATTTAGGTGAGTCCTACCACGCTGGAAATATATGTTTCCCATGCGTTAGCCTCTTTAGCTATGGTCTTGTACTTTATAGGCGCCAAGACTTGCAAGGTCACTTCATGGATCAACAACGTGTCTCTATATGCACCACCTCTTCTGCTGCAATCTTACAAATGTCTTCTAGGAGGTAGGGATTGGCAGAAGCCTTCCCAACAAAGTGGTGAATGTCTTCTTTTGTGAAAGCATCCACTTTTCTAATATACTCTATGTATTCTTGCAATCTATCTTGCAACTGTGTCATGCATTGGTCTTCGTCTAGAAGCTCGATTATCTTATGAACCAAAGGAATGTGACACCTCCCATGGACTTGATGGATTTTCTTGTAAAAAACCCGACACTTTTCCATGGTTTTAGGAAACTCATTGCTTATTCTCTTGGCAGCTTTCCTACAAAATTCCAGAAATGCCATTTCTGACTTTAGGTCCTCTGTTGTCTTCTGGGGTAGATGGTCAGGAAAATTTGAATTAGTTTCACTCCAATTCATATGGATTTTAACCTTCTTTGCAATGTCCAACATCCCTTTCTTGAAAGGCAGTGGTTCTGTCGCAATTACCTTCGGTCTTGCCATCATCAACCTCACCTTGTAGATTTCTCCTATGAGGATCACCTGAGAATGATGCATCCCTTCTTAAATTTTGTAGGATTGATCAAAAAATATAGTAATGCATTTCCTTTTCTTGTCTGCTAGCTCTAGTTTCTCTGCCAAGGATTTCTTTTGCTTAACCAACTCTTCCACCCGAGTTTTTAACTCTTCAACCTGTTGGTTCGCAGCTAACTCTCTTGATTATATTTGAGAGATTCAAGCTTCAAAGTCATTATTTTATGCTTCCATAATCACTAAATGTACATTTAGTGTTTCCTTTTCTATTTCCATAATCTGGTATTCATTTAGTAGTCTCTCTTTTTCAAAGAGAATGACATCATGTTTCCTCTTTAACTCTATACCTTCTCCTTGAATTTTTTCAATATTATCCTTTAATTTGAGCATCTTTTCTTTGTTTTTCTCTATGTCATCTATCAACCTGTCAACATTATCAACGCTAGCTTGGGCATCTGCTATGTTTACCGAAGCCATGGATTTTGGGTCCTTATGGGTACCTTCCATTATAGTGTTCTTTGTGACTATAACCAAATCAACTTGAGTACCCATTTTTAATATTTTTTTAGACCTCCTCATGATGGTATTTCTTGTTTTATCAAATATAATGGTGTCCAAGTGAGCCATGGTGTTCTGCTTCGACGGGGTGAATAGGGTGAGTCCGAGTTCCTCAAAAGGATTGTGGCCACCAGTTATTTTTTCACTTGTTGTGCTAGGAGGGTCGAGTTCCATGTTTTGTGAGATAATGGGCTCATTTTGGGCCACCTGTTTGTCTAGATATTCCCTGATCTTATCTTCTTCCTCCTTGCTTTTAAGATATTCTTTCACTTCCTCAACTTCTTTTTCTGCTCTCTCTTCAATCTCTTTCCTCAATCTTTCCTCTTCCTCTTGTTTCCTTTGGTCTTCCTTTGCTTACTTCTTCTTGGATTCTTCTTTCATTATTTTTTTTGTTTCTTCCATTTGCAACTTTATAGCTTTTTTTTTGTTTCTGAAGATTTGTCTCCATCGTAGTGCTGCCATCTATGCTACCCCTGGCACCGCTTTTCTGAGAAAAACACTTGTTTAATTCAGCCATATTATTTTCTCTTCTGTACACTTCTTCACCATTATCAAAGATGTCTGCATATTCAAAATGTATTTTAAGTGTTGCGCAATGTTCAATGGCCTTCCCCCTGCTATCATTTCTTGCAAAACTCTTTTCTTCAAAATGGAATATCTCTAGTTCATTTACAAAATATTCTTCCCCTTTCACCTTGGACAATTTATACACTCTGATACAGAAAGGAAATGGAGGGAAATTGGATTTATTCATATCATGTAAGTAACTGCCAACCCCATTAATGAAAACTTGCTTGACAGCTTCTTTGTGAACTACAACATCTATTGCTTATCTATGCAATAGGGATTGAGCTCAGGAATACCCATACATTTTGATGTATGTGCCCTCCTACGAGAAGTAATATTCCCCATACTCACTTGTGACTTCCATCACATTCTCAGATAAGCAGTTTGGTTCCTTAAGGAAAATTATCTAGTAGAGGGTTATATGGAACTCTTCACATATGAGTTTATAATAGCTTGCATATTTACGGGTCCACGGGATTTGGAAAGCCACATATATTAGAGTTTTAGTTATTTTCTAGATGCACCCTAACTTAGGAAATGGGTGTCTAGTCAATATGTAGTCGATGAGTTATGAATACATGTATAATTATGCCTTCCTTTGAGTCAAACCTACCTGTGCGGTTACGACACATGATGGCAGGCTATCTAAGATGATATATGCCCAATTGAAGACCGTGTCCTAAATATCTATGTAGTAAATAAAAGGCACCTAATTTAGCTTGTAAATAGTCCCATCAGCTCTGTCAAAAATATTTCTCAGTAGTAAAGCTATAATTCTAAATGGGGTCCTTAAGCTTTGAGACTTGTAATCCCCGCTCGCCTTCTGTCTCATTTGTTTTCTTGGTATCACCATTTTCTTAGCGTACTCCAAGGGGTCTATGTTTATCCCTTTGATCCAGTATTCAGTCATCATGACCTAGACGGAAGGTAACTTATAAGTCGCTGCTATATGGGATGGATGAAATGAGGAAAACGCCTCCCCTTTGACATCAGAAATGATCCTCGAGGTGGGATCCGCTTGTGGTAGAATCCACCCAATAACTTCTGAACAAGGAAAGATTTATGGGTGTGTGGTTTCTTTGGTAAAGCCTGAAATTCTTATATTTTTATATAAAACCATCTCCTTGAGACCTGCATTAGGTATTTCCTGGTCCCTGATCATTTTATACAGTTCCCCCCACTTGAATTCAGGGGAAATTCCTATTATCACCTTTGTGTCTTCAAATATGGTTTCTGTCCTGGTGCCTAAAATAGTCTCTACATCTGAATCTGATCCACTTTCATTATACTTCTTCTTGGTACCTTTCTTAATCAGTTTGGAAATCCTTTGTCTCGGAGTCTATCTTCACACTCTTCACAACGAGGTAATCCAATTTGGCGTAAAACGGAACCTGTGATACATGAACACAAGCACAATGGGAAGTGAATTAAACTAGTAATAATACAATTGATTTAAACAAATAGCCAATGATATATTCTACAAAAGTACAACGTCAATCAGTTTATGTGAAGGAATGCATCATTGTATTGAAAATTCTAGAAAATATATACAGTCATAAATCCATGGCATTGTAATCCCGTCTAATGGGTTCCTCTTATTTTAACATATCACTCTTGCCTTGAAAAAAGGAAGACCAAGAATATACCTGCTAAAAAATCCTCTCCATTCACCCAAGTCCCAAGATAAGTGGAGCTTGAAAGAACTATGGAGCATGGATGAGATATGATCTCAACAAAAGATATCGACTCTCGAACGAAAAGACCTAACATTGGGATTAAAACTGGGTCTTAGTCTTGGGATGGAAGGAAATCCGTATTACTCAAAATGAATCTGTTCCCACCCAGGTGATCAATTTTTTTATGAAAGGTGTCTCGTAGATGGGAAAATCTATTCCAAAACCCTGGAATAAGGAGTGATAAATTTTCTCTTATACATGTGGCCTTGTATCTCCCAAAATCACTAGTGTAAAGGTGGTCCTCTCTCCAAACACATCGAGTGAGCACTAAGGTAAGGTTAATTGTTCAATGGTAAGCTACGTGTCACTACATCTAGTAGGTAATATTCGGCTTGAGCAGTTTAACCAATCCTAGAATTAGTTTGAAAAACACAGTTCCTCATCAGCTCAATTAAAAGGATTTTCTTGTTACAAATTTTTTAACCTTTTCATGCCAGGAAGATGAATTTTACAAAAGAAAGCTTCATTATGAAAAGGAAAAAGGGCAGTCGAATTGAAGACAACATAATCAAATTCAAATGGTTCCCGCCTAGGATGATTTTAAACTCACATAAACCACATGGGGTTCAAAATACTATCATGCTTGTTTTCTACTCCATAATTAACTAGTTTTCTCATTAGTTTTCATTGAACCTAAGGGTTTTAATTTCTAACAGTCAAGTCGATTTGCACCAGATGCCTTCGAGGAATGAAACATCACGACAAAAAAAATTCAAGGATTAAGGCCAAAATACATTAAAGAATTCAATTTTAAACAACATGAGTTCATAAGGTATAGGGAACCTACCTGTCGGTCATTGAGAGGAAGCGAAAACACTAACTGAGCACACAGGAGTTGCGACCTGTCTTCTAGTGATTGGAAAAAGTTGGAAAACAATATTTGCGATAATGAAACTAAAAAAACCGCCGCTATATTTATAAAAAACAAAAAAAAACTAGTCATTAAAGTGGTAGGTATGGTAATTAATGCGGTGGTTGGAATCATAACATCATTTGGCATGAAAACCTTATGTCTTGGTCGCTTACAATAAGAGAACGATGCCGACCATTTCATCCAAACTTATTGAGTTTCTTCAACATTGTTTCAGCCTTGTGGAAATTGAATGTAATGTTCCAAGTCTAGTGTACAGACCTGAAAACTCTCCAATTCTGTTAATTGTATTAAAATTTCTGAACTTGAAATAGTTTACACAATGACTTCTCTGACTGGGCAAATAAGGGGTTTATTCTGGGAAATTTTGCAGACAAAAGGAGTGAGAAGCGGGCACCAACAAAAGAAAATCAGACATTTAATTTCCTCCCCCCTAACACATTTATATATGGTTCCATTTAGGGTTTAGAATCCGCACTGCGGAAACGTACTACCACGCTTCTGGGCAGCCAAACCGTGCAACTAAGGAGAGTAGTTCGGTCTGTTTCAACCAGGGGCTTATGGAAACTTGCAGAGTTTTATTCCAGCATTAATATAACATAAATAAATTATTTATACAGTTCATTTATTTTCTGGAAAGTTCTAATAAGTTTCGGGTGAATTTGGGATTTTTGGCAGTTTTGGCCAAGGAGAACCCTGCGCAGAGGAGGATGAAAAAGGGTGGTATGAACCAAAAAAAAAATGGTCCTAGAGATTTATATGATAATTTAGGCCTATTACTGACATACAAGAACTGACATATCTCAGTTTGAGTTTACAGAACCTATTTTGCATCAATTTCAGTAAAACTAGTTATTAAAAACTAGTAATCTAGCTAGGGTCTTAAAAAGGCTAATAAATCATCTTAAATTCAATTCTGTGAAACCTGAGATTTATAAAAGAGATAATTATGAACTCTCTGAACATTAATATTTATTTTAATCCCTTCCCCATTATGAAATATTCATTACAACACACATATTCACTCAATTCCCCCATACACTGATAAAATAGAGTCTTTTAATGGAACTGAGATAATATATTTCAGGGTCTGAGATATGTCGACCTGATAAATGTAATGTTTAGAATATATTGACAGCACATAAAAAAAATAACATTATTTACTGACCATTACAAAGAGGCTTTCAAAATAAAGGGGCAGGAGGCCCAGAACATGACCGGCAAAAGAGGCTGTGAGCATAGGTGAAGCATGGGCTTCACTGTATCTTGACCTGAATGTGTTGGAGGCTGAAAATAAATCTGATCATACTTCAATGGCTGCAATGTAGCACTCCATACCTAAAATAGAAAGAAAGGGAGATAGAAGAGAAGGGAGGAGGGGTTTGGGGACCATCATCCAATGTTCTGAGGCACAACACTCAGAGAGTATGCTCACATAGCATAACCACAATATCAAATCATCCAAACTGACTCAATGGGGTCGAATTAACCTTTAATAGAGTGTTGAGTGATATTCTTAGCAGGTGAGGATCCAAGGTGACCTGTGAGAGCAAGTCAACCCTCAACAAACCCTAACCCTAGCCACATAGGCGCCTCCTTTGGGGAATTTAGCAAGTAGGACCATGTGGAATTATTTATAAGTTCAATTCCTCCTTCATAATTAGAAACTGCGCCCTCACTAAGTCAAAAGTTGCTTCTTTTGATCTATGACACCTTTTTTGCTTTTCCGGACCCCTAAGGAAACTGTTCTTTCCTTTGAAAACTTCCTGCTTTTCTCTATCTTCTTTTCTGAGCTCCATAAGAGGCAACTGTGCCCTCCTTTGAAAACTTTCCTGCTTTATCCCTGACTGCTTTTTTCTATCTGCTTTTTGGTACTTTCCTCTTTGTTTCCTATGACTGCTTTTGTCATAGTGTTTCCTCTTTCCTTTCTTGGCTCGTAGACTTGTCCAATGCGCCCCACCTGACTAGGCATCTTATTTGCACCTCATAAATTAGCAATAATAATTAAAATGGAAAATAAAACTTAGATACATGCCTTACTTAATTAATTATTACAAAATTTCCCTAGGGAGCATGATTAATGTCAAATTGAGCCCCTCCTAGGAGTCCGGTATGGTCAACACTTTAATGGCCACTTTGAGGGGACATGACATTGAACCCAGTAATAGATTAATTCTACTCACAACAATTATCAATTGTACATGCAAAATCTCTCACAAAAGAGACTGAATGTGGAGCTGAACACTAAACTGTATTAACTCAGTGTACAATAGCCAACCCTGTAATAACATAGGCTACTGCAATAAATAATTACATCAGGGATTCGAATGCATGAGAAGGCAATTCGAATCTATTCAAAAACAGGCTTACTAAAATTAAGCAATTCCCCCATAGGTGCATAAAGTAGTTTCCAAATCAGTCATGGATCTCACGAATTGGAAAAATCACTTAGGCAAGATAAAAGGTGATGGAATGACAACTCATACATGCTTTTCATAGGAGAAAAGAGTGGAGGATGTGGAGGACAAAAAACTAGTTAACCTCACCTCGTCAAACTTTCCCAATTGCCCTAAAGCACTGAAAAAGCAAGCAATAAAGCAGAAAAAGCAGAAGGGTGCCTAGGAGACCAGGAATAAAGTAGAATTGATTCCTTGAGGTTTCCCAAGTGCTACATGAGTCAAAATAGGCAAGTTTGACCACTATGGATAGGTAAATGACAACTTGCATAAGGTGGGACACATGAACTAGGCAAATAAGACAAAAATAATTAAATTAATGTCTAAGGTAGCTAACTATGGGTTGATTATTCTAACACCCCCCCTTAAGCCTGACTTATGAGTAATATATCAGAAAATTATAGGGCCTAGCAACAAAGCTTAGTCACCCTTTACATACTACATGTCCATACAACCAAGGAAAGAGGCAAAAACCACATGGGAAAATCCTCCCTTAAAAATGGACTGTAAAACAAAATATGGAAATCTTGTCTTCACTCATGCTTCGCAGCATGATCAGCAATCCCTAGCAATGATTTGAGATTGCTGAAGGTCTTCTCACAAAATTCTTTGGTGAAGATATCAACTACTTGTTCTGAAGATGAAGAATCAGCTTCTTCAAGCTTCACTCCTGAAAGGAAAGGAGTCTTGCTTGGCTTGCAATCCTTCATTCTGAATTTGTTCAGCAAATCCAAGACATACTTGGACTAGTGCACCTTGATTCCAACTTTGGTTTGAGCAGTCTCAAGCCCCAAGAATTGGCTTAAGAGCCTCAAATCTGTCATGGAGAAGGCTTGGTTCATTGCACCCTTCAAGGAGGCAATCTCATCCTTTGAGCTTCATGTAATGAGAAGTTCATCAACATATAACACAATGATAATTAATGAACCATTAATCAGCTTCAAATAGACATTTGGATCTGATTTGCATCGAACAAAATTCAGTGATAGTAGAAAGCTATCAATCTTGGCATACCAAGCCCTGGGGGCTTGCTTTAGCCCATACAATGACTTTCTCAACCTGCACACAAGAGATGGGTTAGTAGCAAATCCTTGAGGCTGCTACATGTATATCTCTTCAGTGAGATCACCATTCAGGAAGGCACACTTTACATCCATGTGATGTACCTCCCATTGCTTTGAAGCTGCAATGGCTAAGGCTAGCCTGATGGAGTCCATCTTTTCCACTGGTGCAAAGGTCTCATTGTAATATATGCCATGAACCTGTGAGTATCCCTTGGCTACCAATCTAGCCTTGTACTTCATAGGTGAACCATCAGCAGAAAATTTGGTCTTGTACACCCACTTACACTGAACTAGCTTCCTCCCTGGTGGAAGATCCACCAGCTCCCAAGTGTTGCTCTTCTGGAGTGAGATGAACTCTTCCTTCATGGCTGCTTGCCATATTGGATCTCCTGCTCCATATTCATATGTATGAGGATCTGATTCCACCATCAGATATCATTTCTCAGCAAACATAGGATCCTTCATGCACAGACCACTCTCAAATTGAGATCTAGTCCTCCTTGGGTCATTGGGATTCCCAGCTAGCTCTCCTGCTGCATGTAGTGTCTTGGCTTCCCATTTTGGCCTTGTAGGGCTGTTAGGATCTGCAATAAACTCATCACTATCATACATATCAGAAACAGCATGTTCAATAATCTCTTCACTTACTTTCAAAGGTTTAGGTAGTGAAGAGGCTTCTCCAACTTCCATTGCTGCAAGGGGTTCTTCTTGAAACTGAACACACCTTTCAATGAAGGATTTGTTTGTGCTCAAATTTATCAGCTTGTACCCTTTTGAATCTTTAGAGTACCCAAAAAATAGAAACTCTTGGCTTTGGGGCTGCAAAGCCTTCCTCTTTTCTGTTGGAATTCTAGCCCAAGCCTTTGAGCCAAAAATCCTGAAATGGGTCACATCTGACTTGTGCCCACTCCATGCTTCGAAAGGATTCATACCATCAAGCTGTTTATGAGGCACCCTATTTTGGATATAGGCTACACAGTTGATAGCTTCAGCCCAGTACTTTGGTGGCAAATTTTTGGCCTCCATCATGCATGTTGCCATCTCCTTCAGTGATCTGTTCTTCCTCTCTGCAACACCATTCTGCTGTGGTGTGTAGGGGATAGAATGTTGCATCTGCACAATATTGAATAAACTCAGACTTGACATACTCACCACCATTGTCATATCTAAGGACCTTGAGTTTCCTCCTAGACTGGTTTTCAACCAAAGCCTTAAAGACTTTGAAGAGGCCAAAAACTTCAGACTTGTGTTTCAGGAAGTGAACCCAACAATACTTGGAAAATTCATCTATGAAAGTAAATGCATATTTGGCCTACCTCATGGACATATGAGGGAATGAGACAGCAACATCACTGTGGATCAACTCGAGGGGTGCAGAGGTTCTCTCATGACTAGCTCTCTCAAATTTATGCTCTGGGTGTTTTCCTAAGATACAACCTTGGAAGACTCCTTTGGAAAATTTTATCTTGGGTAACCCTATGACCATTTATTTTTCACTAAGATCAGAAAGATACTTGTAATTAAGGTGGCCAAATATTTCATGCCAAAGCTTGCTTGCCTCATTAGCATGAATTAGAAGAGCAGAGGGGTTTGAGTAGGGTAGGAAGTGTGAGAACATGTATACCTTCGAAGTATGATTTGCAACTCCTTTTGCAATGAATTTACCACTTGAGATCTTTGTGATATCAACTTCATCAGGGGAGAATATGACCTTCTTTGGAGACCCAGTGTGAGTCATATGATACACTGATAAGAGGTTGGAGGCAAGACCAGGCACATACAATACATTGCTGAACTAACCATGATCAAGATCAATCCTCCCTTTGCCCAAAATTTCAATGTGAGAGTCATCTCCCAGTACTATTGATGGACCCTTCGACATGTCAAGTGAGGTGAAGGCCTCCTTTGTCGAAACCATATGTCTTGAAGCTCCAGAATCAATGATGAAACTAGGTGAGCTTGATGTGCCAGCAACTAGTGCATGAAATCTCTCTCTGTCTTTTGAACTTGATCCTTCTTCCCTCTTCTTTGAGCTGTCTGGAAGGGAGATGTCATTCTTCTCCAGGAGTTGGGTTAGCATGTCTATTTTCTTTTTCATACAGGAGATTTCAGTGTGATTTCCCTTACTACAGTATGCGCACTTGCTCATTTCTCCTTTGTTTTTCTTCTTCTGGGTATTCTTCTTGGAACCTTGTGGCTCCTCCGGAGACTTGTTCTTGTCTCTCTTTTGCTCAGGTGGATTTTTAGCTTTCTTTTTTCTTTTTGAATCCACCCTCAAATCTCTAGCAACTAGAGCTTGGTCTTTGGAAGGTTTGATGGTGCCCATCATCACCAACTTATCTTGTTCTTGTGTGAGAGATTCCATGAAATCTGCAAGGCTAGGCATCTTCCAGGTTCGAGCTATCAAATTTGTGGCATAGAAGGTCAAAACAAAGACTAAATAGTCAGGGCCAAGCTTCGAGAGTATGGCCAAGACCAGCTGATCATCCTTCTTTTCAATCCCACATTGTTTTAGCTGCAAAACAAGTGCTTTGAACTTGGAGAAATAGAGTTGCAGGGATTCAAAGCTATTTGGACTCAAGGAGATCAGCTCATTTTTGATTTGATGTCCCCTCATCTCATCTGTCTTTCCAAAAATATCAGTAAGCTTCTCCCATACTTCATTCGGTGATGTCAATCCATCAAGATGGAAAAGGAGGTCTCTGGAAATACTCAGACACAAGAGACCATAGGCCTCATCCCTCCTGTTGTGCCATTTTATCTTCTCTGTAGCTGCATTGGGCTCTGCTTCTATTGCCATAGTCACCCTATAGAGGCCTTTCGATCTCAACAGTATCTCCATCTCTGCTTTCCATTCAAAGAAGTTGAAGGGAGTCAAGATGATCTTCTGAGATTGATCCATAGCTCAGAAATTGTCCTGGCTGTCAGTAGAAGGCTCCCAGTCACTGATGTCGAACCTCCAAAACAAATTGGAAGGAGAGAAATTGATCTAAATTGGCTCTAATACCATGTGGAAATTGAACCCAGTGATAGATTAATTTTACTCACAACAATTATCAATTGTACATGCAAAATCACTCATAAAAGAGACTGAATATGGAGCTGAACACTAAACTGTATTAACTCAGTGTACAATAGCCAACCCTATAATAACATAGGCTGCTGCAATAAATAATTACATCAGGGATTTGAATGCATGAGAAGGAAATTCGAATCTAGTCAAAAGCAGGCTTACTAAAATTAAGCAATTCCCCCATAGGTGCATAAAGTAGTTTCCAAATCAGTCATGGAGCTCACGAATTGGAAAAAGCACTTAGGCAAGCTAAAAGGTGATGGAATGACAACTCATACATGCTTTTCATAGGAGAAAAGAGTGGAGGATGTGGAGGACAAAAAACTAGTTAACCTCACCTAGTCAAACTTTCACAATTGCCTTAAAGCACTGAAAAAGCAGGAAATAAAGTAGAAAAAGCAGAAGGGCGCCTAGGAGGCCAGGAATAAAGAAAAAATGATTCCTTGAGGTTTCCCAAGCGCTACATGAGTCAAAATAGGCAAGTTTGGCCACTATGGATAGGTAAATGACAACTTGCATAAGGTGGGACACATGAACTAGGCAAATAAGACAAAAATAATTAAATTAATTAATGCGGTGGTTGGAATCATAACGTCATTTGGCGCAAAAACCTTATGTCTTGGTTGCTTACAATAAGAGAACGATGCCGACCATTTCATCCAAACTTATTGAGTTTCTTCAACATTGTTTCAGCCTTGTGGAAATTGAACCCAGTAATAGATTAATTTTACTCACAACAATTATCAATTGTACATGCAAAATCACTCACAAAAGAGACTGAATGTGGAGCTGAACAATAAACTGTACTAACTCAGTGTACAATAGCCAACCCTGTAATAACATAGGCTGCTGCAATAAATAATTACATCAGGGATTTGAATGCATGAGAAGGCAATTCGAATCTAGTCAAAAGCAGGCTTACTAAAATTAAGCAATTCCCCCATAGGTGCATAAAGTAGTTTCCAAATCAGTCATGGAGCTCACGAATTGGAAAAAGCACTTAGACAAGATAAAAGGTGATGGAATGACAACTCATACATGCTTTTCATAGGAGAAAAGAGTGGAGGATGTGGAGGACAAAAAACTAGTTAACCTCACCTAGTCAAACTTTCCCAATTGCCTTAAAGCACTGAAAAAGCAGGCAATAAAGCAGAAAAAGAAAAAGGGTGCCTAGGAGGCCAGGAATAAAGCAGAATTGATTCCTTGAGGTTTCCCAAGCGCTACATGAGTTAAAATAGGTAAGTTTGACCACTATGGATAGGTAAATGACAACTTGCATAAGGTGGGACACATGAACTAGGAAAATAAGACAAAAATAATTAAATTAATGTCTAAGGTAGCTAACTATGGGTTGGTTATTCTAACAAGCCTCTTTGTTGAGTTTCCTTTTGTTTTGTTACGCGACCATTTCGACCGAACTTATTGAGTTTCTCTTTTCGTTTCACCATGCGATTGTTTCAAGATAAATCATTGAGTTGCTCCGAAACATGTCGCCATCACTTGATGAACTATTTGGATTCCCTGCTTATTGTCAATCTAATCCTTCAATGCCAACCATTTCAACGAAATTCACCCAGATGCTTTGAAAGTTCGGTGCTTGTCGTTCAGTCAGCATCACTCATCGAGTTCTTCCGACCATTTCGGCATCACTCATCGACTTCCCCCGAAACAACGAGAGGATGAGAACTTAACCTATTTCTTTTGACAGTGTTGGATCAACTAGACAAGTTCCTTCGATACATCAGCTCAATTGACCAAGTTCCTTTGATACATCGGAGCAAAATTCTGAGTTTTACTTAGCCAAAAAAACTTATTTTTCTCCATCCCTTAGAAAAACTAATTGTTCAAGGGTGAAATTCGTCGAGTAAGAAAACTAATCTAAGTATAATTTTAAACAAAGTAGAAGGAGGGGGCCTAAAATAACAAAATTTTGGGTCAACAGTTGCAATAACAATAGGTACCTCATCACATGTTTTGCTGCAACTATGTGAACATGTTGGGGCTCCACCATACACTGACTCAAGGTGTTTACAACAAAGGATATATGTGTCTTGTATTTTTCAAATACAACAGTGAGCCAATAATCTATCTGTATAGTGTGACATCTACTCTTTATGAAGATTCATCATTCAGGAGCTTCAGGTTTGTCATATTGGAGTATTCATTGCCTTGCAATCCAACATCCCAAATCTCTTTAGGATCTCAACTACATATTTTCCCTGGTTTAGGAAAATATCATCTAGGAAATGGCATACTTCAAGACCTAGGAAGTAAGGCATCATTCACAGGTATTTCATCTCAAATTTTTTGGCAAGATTCTTCTTACATTTGTTGATGATCTTAACCTCTGCTGTCAAAAATGTATCATCCAGATACAACAATAATATCATGATCATGTCATCTTCAACCTTATAATAAAGGTTGGAATATTCTTTACATTTAGTAAATCCGAAGCTCATCAGGAAGCCATCAATTATTCCATACCATGCTTTGGGTGCTTGCTTCAACCCATATAGTGCTTTCTTCAATCTAGATAGATGTGTCTTATTGTCGTGTGTCTCAAAACCTAGTGATTGTTCAATATGCACTTTTGCTTCTATAACATCGTTTAGAAAGGTTGTCTTTATGTCCATTTGATGTAGCTTCCATTTGATCTTAGGTACCAACACAAGGATAGTTTTGATTGAAGTATATATTGCTACTTGTGCAAAATTTTATTCATAATCAATCCCTTCCTTATGAGAGAATACTCGTGCGAAAAATATTACTTTGAACTTTTCAATACCGCCATCTCTTGAATTATTTGTCTTGAAAATCCATTTTGAAGAGACCATTGATTTATCCTTCGGTCTTGGAAACACATCTCAAAAATCATTCTTTATGATAGACTGGTATTCTTCAATCATGGAATCTATCCATTCCTTCTTCTTTGAAGCTTCTTCAAAACATGTGGGTTCTCCATCAACAAGGTTGCACATCAAGACCACATAAATAGAGTAGAGTCTTGGTATCTTGCATCCTTCTGGTGCACCATATACTTCTTCTTCTCGGATTATATCATTAGCACAAGTTGGTATTCTCTTTGTTGAAATCATCTCATAGGGTGTCTCCATGGATCTTTGGGGTTCTGCCATGTCATGATATTCTGGTATGAGTTCTTATGCAATATCTCTAACCGGTGGTCTAGTGGTTTCTGCAATTCTGGGAGCCTCTTTCTCTTCTTCATGATATTCATTTACATAGTTCTTTCTAGATTTGTTGAAATCTGCATCTTCATCAAATGTGACATTTTTGTTGATCTCAATATGATTAAAACCTAGAATGTAGTTTTTGTAAGATTTTTACTGATCACCGTATCCAACAAATATTCCCTTCTTTCCTGAAGGGTCCAACTTTTATCTTTTCTCCTTGGGAACATACAGTAAGTAGACACGATAGACAAATATATTTAGGTGGCTTACTTTAGACTTCTCACCGGTAAACATTTCATATGGATTTTTGTTCCCAAGATCACTATGGGAGATTATGTTATGTACATAATATACGCTCCTTGATTCTTCGTCCCACCAGCGTAGATCCAAATCCTAGGCTCTATCAAGCACCGAGATGGATCAAATCTTTGAAGGTGCAAACCTCTTCTTAGGTATCCATTGATTTGATTCAAACTAAAAGACACATCTTTTTATTTAAGGTCCACATATTATATTTTTATTATTAATATTTAATATTATTTATCGCTGACATAATATTTTTTATTTTGTTAGGAATAAACATTGCATCATTTCCCACACATGGTTTTAAAACCATATGCAAGGCCCTCCTACAACCATGGGTTGTTTAGGAGGCCTTGAACATGGTCTTAGAACCATTTTCAAGGTCCTCCTAAACCGTGTACAATAAAAACATGGGTTGTTTAGGAGGCCTTGCACATGGTTTAAAAACCATGTGCAAAGCCTCCTAAACCATGTACAATAAAACCATGGGTTATTTAGAATGTCTTGCACATGGTTTTAAAACCATGTGCAAGGCCAACATTTTTTTGCGGATAATTCAATTGTGTTTTTTTCTTGACCCACATATTTTTTTTTACGAATAATTAAATTTTTACTTTTTTATTGTTTTGTTAGGTAGGAATATTACAACATCTCCCCTATAATAGATTGTTTTATTTTGGCCTATTAGTAAATTTATTTTGTATTAATAAAAATAACGTTACGAAAGTGATATTATTTTTTATTTTGTGTTACAAAATATCTCCCATAATATTCACTATCACTATTATTTTTTGCTGATATGTTACAAACCTTACATCACGTTACTAGATCTCTCCCATAATATTCACTATCACTATTTTTTTTGCCGACATGTTACAAACGTTACTAACGTTACATCACCTTACAAGATCTCTCCCATAATATTCACTATCACTATTATTTTTTGCCGACATGTTACAAACATTACTAACGTTACATCACGTTACAAGATCTCCCCCATACTGGGTTGTAGAGTTCCTCTCAGCGCAATAAATGCATATGTATCCTTTTGATCATGGATCATGGATTTGAATACTTTCATGATAGATCTATTCTTCCTTTTTTCCACTATATTCTGTTGAGGATTATAAGGTGTAGTCACAATCCCTCTTAATCACAACTTCTTTATATAAGTCCTTGAATTCATTTGAAGTGAATTCTCCTCCATTATTTGATCTCGTGGTCTTGATATTATTTTCATAGAGATTCTCAACAAGAGCATTGAACTCTTTGAACTTTTCAAATAATTCATATTTACTCTTCAAAAAATATATACAAGCCTTACGAGAGTAATCGTCAATAAAGGAGACATAATAAACGTACCCGCTTAAGGAAGTAGTTGACATTGGTCTGCACACATATGATTGAACAATATCCAAGATCCCCTTTGATTTACTATTACTGCTTGGAAATCAGTTCCTGATTGTTGTCCCTATAGGAAAAGACAAGCAAAATAATGATCGAAAAGATGAAGATTTTGGTCACAAGACAAGGAAAAGTTGTGAAGGAAGGATTTATTACATAAGTGGAATAAAGCAAGTCAGGAATCAAAGTTCTACTTATTTTGGGAAAAGATTTAGTTAGACTAAAATATTTCTTTCAATAATAAAGCATGATTGTATTTAGGGTAGATAGTGCCTATGTTTTTATCTAATAGAATGTATTAAAATATAAATAAATATTGTCGATTGGAAGTTTATTCTTAGTCGATGGTTGAATCAAGAATTGTAAAAGTAGAAAAGATTAAAAAAGAATGAACCCAATCTTTGTGCAGGTTGATCAATCATAGAGAGAGTTTCTTAGTCAGAGAATCAATCCAAGTTGTGCGGATCGACCATTCAGAGAGAGAGAGAGAGAGAGAGAGACCAAACCCAAAGAGCATGAGATGAGAGAAGTTTGTATGAATTGTAAAGAATATCTAAAGAGGAGTTTGCAAGATGAGTGTGCAGACAAAAGGTGCCAAACCAATTCTCTTGCGAGATGAAGAGCACCTTTGTGGTTTTGCTTGGATGGGTTTCCATGCTATATCTTGTCTCTGTGTATCTTTGATGTTTATGTTTGTGTCAAATGAATATTTGATGTAAATGAGCCTATCTGAATGTATTGCAAAGACTTTCTGGTGAATAAACTTATATATTTGTCACACATCAAATGAGTTAAACATGTGTTAATGCTTTATGTTATATGTTGTTATATATGTCAACGGATCAATAAAAGGTTATATTAAATGAATGAATAGAAACAAAAGTATAAATCCTAGTTTGGGTCGAGTTCCCTGATAATATTATAAGAGCGAAACCCTCAACAACTACAGAAACCTGGTTCTGGAAATCCCCATAAGATATATTGGGTGAGACCGATCTACGTCGTAGGTGTTGCTGACAAATTTATCCTCTATCGGGCCGATATCTTGGTTCTTGTTGAAAAACAAAGGATCTAAACCTGGTTTGAATGAAAGTAAGACAACAAATGGTTCTATTGTTGGGACCTGAATCATTTTGACGGGGATATGTTTTGGCACCTGGCGAAGCCAAAAATTCAAGATTGGGTTGATTTTCAAGCACCATAGTTTGCTTGGAAGAAAGTGAAGGATCACGACTGAGCCCGGTTGAATGGTTGGAATGATACCTTTACACAAAAATTCATGATATTTTCTTTAGTGAATTTCCTATCATATTGCATGAGTGATTATTGAAGCTAACAACCCAAAAGAAAAATTTCCAAGGAGGAGAATTAACCGAGTGGAGTCCTCAGTTGATCCAGTGGCGGAAAAGAGTGAGAAATACTATATTTAGGGATATCAAATTTTGGGTCGATAGTATTTTGGGAGGATATATCACATAAATTATAGTCAACATGATAAATTCATATAGTGAAGCAGAAATACAAATTTTCCAAGGACCATGAGGTCAATATCTGAAATCTTTGAAACTGTGAATTAAGATGCTAGTGTGTGAAAAAGGGATCTTAAGAATGGAGTTTGAAAAGTAAACATTTGTGCGCAGAGACCTGGGATATGTTGAAGGAAATATTGCGAGTATAATGAAATGGGATAAACTGAGATGATTTCTGGTAATAGCGAGACTAATCTAGAAGGTGGATTCCTAAGGAATGGAAAAATATTTCGGTCGGGAAAGAGAAGAAGGACTGTGATAAGAAGAGGAATTTGTAGTGCGACAAGAGGAGAGGACTATGAATTGGTATCGCAATGCAATGGAGGATCTTGCGATGAATAAGAGGATTAACAACTGATATCTGAAGAAGATGAAGAAGAATAAGTACCAGATCTAGAACAAGATTACAACATACCTACGACCCCACGTACATCACCCAAGGTAAGATATAGAAACACATTACCTAGTGGTTTTTCCTAATTAGGCTAACATAATAGTGGGAATAGTAGTCACGGAACTCCCACTAGTGGAATTTTTAATTCAGTAGTACCAAGAATAAATAGAATGGCTGGGAACGATATCAAGTTACCAATATTTAATGGAAATGGGTTAGAGGACCATAAGAACCATTGGTTTCTATGTGAATCCGTATGGACCATGCGATAGGTCCAAGACGAGGACATAAAGAAATCCCGGATGATCACGAACCTTAGAGGTCGTGCACTCAACTTGTACATGAAACTCTCTATATTTTCTGTAGGAATCCCTCATAATACATTAGATCATATCCGAACAGGATTGATAAATGAGTTTAAGAAACCGAAATATTAGTTGTAGTGCATTACATAGTTGAAAGATATTAAATAAATTCCTACGGATTTTGTTTGGGGCTTCAACCAAAGATTCAAAACCTTGATGGCTAATGTCAGCTTTCAAATGTCGAGCGTCTATCATAAAGAATGGTGCATTGTGGCGATTCTACCACATATTCCATTAATGCAACATAATATTGTATCACAGAGTGAATCTCTTGAGCTCACCATGTAGTTGGAAGCCTCACTGGTCGGTCATATCTCACCAATCTTACATTGTAGCTACATGATATTAAGAAAGGGGAGGAGGTACAATAATAATTATGGTGTACCATATGTAGAACTAAAGGGCATCATAAAGACAATTTTCTCGGTGTTTATGAATTATGTCGCATCAGGAGCACTGAATCCGATAAATATGCAAGGGATGTCGTGGTGTAGAATATTCCATACTAGAGGACACCAATCGAAAGAATGATTATATTTAATTAAATTGTAAGTGAAACATCCAGTATATATTGTAAGTTTTGTTGATCAATGGTCCATGATGAGAAAGATTGTAGACCATATCAGCTGCTGCAAGAGAAAATAGTCGGCACGAACCTAATGAATAATGGTGACCAGATGTAGGTTGAGTGAGCTCAAGCACAATTTCCTCATAACCAATATGTTGATCCTAAATATCCAAAAACAAAATACACTCAACCCAGGGGGTGGAATTTTTAGAGGTCATGGACAAGGATGAGGATTTGGTTGCAGAAGAGGCCAAGTTATATGTTAAAATTGTGGACAACATGGACATTTTTCTAGGGACTGCATGAATCCTACTACAATGTATTTGTATTGTAAGGATTTTGATCATAATATCAAAAAATATCCTTAGTTGATTTCGAAATGGCATGCCAAGAATGTGGGAAATCAGAACCCATGTCAGAATCCCAATCTGAACATACAAATATTTCTGTTGAAGCAAGGGAGCCAAATATTGTTGTCGTAACAAGAGGAGGTTCTATGAGTAGAGCCGATCAAGATGCACAAAATGGACAACCATGAATGCAACTAGAAGCACAAACAAATGCACCATTTGATGTCTGAAAAGAAAAGGATACATTCTTGGATGCTCGACATGATTTCATCGACAGAAATCAAGTGTCGATTTTTGTTGTTGTACAAAATGGAGGACCAATATTGGGCATGCCTCAAATATTCGAACGACTATTTCAAAAGCAACTGACAAAATAGGTTAGTAAACTGAAAGAATTATTTAAAATTTTTTTATCACCAGTACAAGATATATATGTTGTAGCAGAATTAATAGATTGGATAGAACAACATCAAGAAGATGTGTGATTAGAAAGAAGGGTTAATGATATCAAGAAAATATTGAAAAATGGTTGAGAAATCAGGATGACTTCCTAGATAGGACATTACGATATGGATTATATTATTTTAGACCTAGGATCTTATGTTAACATTCTTACTAAACAAACCTGAGAAAGTATGGGAAACCCAAGACTAGTATAGTCTCCTATCCAGTTAAGATTAGAAAACCAGTCGAAGGTTTTACCTATCGGTCGATTGACTTTGGCTCCTATCGAGATAGAAGGACTTCACACTTATGCATACTTTGAGGAGATCAACATTGTTGATGATACAAATCTTTATCACGTGATTCTGGGGTTCTATTGGGCCATTTCTAACCAAACTATTATCAATTTCAAGAAAGGATATTAACATTTGAAGATGAAGAACTAAGGGTGGTCACACCGCTTGATCCTATAGAAGGCCAGAGGTATGCCGAGAAGGTAAATAATGAAGGAAAATATGGATACTTAGACCATATCTGTAATTTCAATTCTGCAATGGATTATTATGTGAACCCAATGGCCTATGGAAAACTTAGCTAGAGAAGTGTTAGTTCCTAAACATCAGATTTAGGCAATTCTTTAGAGAATTGGCAGAACCAATTCCATGAAGTGTTAATGAGAATATGTGCAAGAATTACAAAATATATTTTATGGGTAGGTATCGAGGTATGTGATCTACCTACCTATGAGGGTTATCCTAACCTTGAATCTGTTCTCACATAATTTGAAGAGAAAGTGAAAGAAACTCGACGAATGACATATTTGGACTTTGAATTGAAGGCTACACCTATCAGATGGTGGGTCACACATAAAGAATATATCTCAGAATGGCCCCAGTGTCAGAGATTGATGGAATTCCAATTTGGAGAGAAGGTGATGTACATTGGCCAAAAATACACGGGACTGACTAGTCCTATCAAGCACATTGAGCATTGTCGGTCCATGCTTGGTAAAGGAAATTATTCTTTTTAGTCAACGCAGATCTACTGAGAGCGAAGGTATACAGGCAATGCTTTGAATTGAGAGAGAGATGCACTTACCAATCGATCAACGAGGCATGTCTGCAACAGGAATGGGTCCATCAGTTTGTACACACACTAGATATGCTACCAAGGAACTAGTATACATCAGTTGAGCTACGATGGGGAATAGTAGAATGGGAATAATAAGTTTCCAGCTTGACCCATATGTTCGAATTTTCTGATGATCATAATTCAATTGACGTTTCTATACAAGTAATCAAGACTAAGATATTTGAAGATATTCCCGTATCAACGACAAATTTTTTTTAGAGCAACACGATAGTCCAACACTGGATGCAGTGCTATAATGTACAAGCAAATATGATGATGATGATTGTTGAAAGCTAGGCTTTCACATCATTCAAGCATATTAAGCTCATACACAGCCATCAAAGACAAGTACTTTGAGAAGGGACGTCCAATCCGACTTTGCATTATCTTTGGTAACTATTTATACATTATGAGAGAGGTTGGAGCGGTTGTACCCGCTCCAGCTACTCATTTGTCAATATATATTTAAACTATATAATTATATAATTATGATGACATTTAAGAGGTAGTATCCCCCTCTACATCTCACCCACAAACAAAATGTTTCTTCGTCCCAAAGAGAACAAAGAAATATGCATCAACATCCTGGGTCTCTGCTACTGCTGAAGTAGTCCTAACTATGCATCAACCATGCATACCGGTCTGCATAGGCAACTCAACCGCAATAGTATCCAGCTTGATAGGAAAATGCATATGTACAAGGCTCTACGATGACTGGTTACTCTTCAACCTCCATCTTCAATCTGGCGGTAGTCCATCAAAGTCTCATCCTCTCACAACGGTGGGAAACCATCTTCTTCCGCAACAAGGTATTTTGGTTTGAAGCCTCACCCTAGCTCATATGATCGACATCTCCATCGGTTCAAGCATGCGGGACATTTTGGCTCTTCGACTTTCTATGTCATTTCTCTGTCTTTTAGCTTTCCGAGGTCACAACCCAGGAACAATTTCAGCATTTTGATAATGAGGCATATATTGTCATCATGTCTCATTGGAGCGCTTTGCTGTGTAGGTGAATGATATATGCTTGAATTCCATCGTCGTCATCTTCTTCCGTCGTGAGAGTTTAAATTTCCTGCAAGCTTGTTTGTTTCCTGCTCGTGTGCATGTTCTTGGCCGTGATCAACTACTTGTTTGACTGACTTAACATGACTCAACTTACAGTGGTTGGCAAGAGACCAACCTAATTTACATAATATGGAGGGGATTTCCTGCCTCATAAGAGACTCACATTTAACCCCCTCTTGACTTCAAAATCTTTAAAGACGAGTCAAATCACTATAATGCTTCGATCATCACAATTACATGTTTTTTTTTTATAGAAAGAAATAAATTAGTAAGAGAAACTGAGGAAGTTGATTTATTAGGGTTTACCATCTCTTAAGGTTTACCACCTTTACTAGATTTAAATAATAAATCCATAAACAAAAAAATGAATGTATACTTATTTAGGTTTAAAAAATAAAAATAGAATTGGTAGAGACGAAGAGACTTGCAAGAACAAGAGCCTTGATAATTTCCCATGTTATTTTGGTGTTGGTCTCATCTTTCTGGAGCAGCGCATCCATGAAATATTTAACACGAGGCTCTTCATCTTGATGGAAATTTGAGGCCGCGGCCATGCGGTGAGCACACAGTGAGCAACGTGGTCATGGATTATTTTCTCAGCGAATTCATCGAATGCTTTATGGGTTTTCTTCATGTACCGCTTGATACCTTGCAAATCCAGCCAATCCAGATAAGGAAGAACATCTCCAATCTTAAAATATGCCACCATGGTTATGATCTCTAATTAAAAATCATGAAAACCTTTGAAATCACCACCTAGATCACTGTTAGTAAATTTCCTCCTCGCCAGCATTCCCCAAACTATGTTGGAGGTAAGACTAGTGATGGCCTTCCTCACATTCACCGTTGTTCTTCCGCTCTCATTCTCTTTCCAAATTCAACTGATCATTGGGAGTCAGCAGCTCTAAAATGCAGATTTTTCTCATTTGTCTCCAAAGATCTCCATACTAAGCGAAGACTATATCATTAGACTGTAAAACATATATTTCCCCGCAGCAGTTGAAGGACGACTGGAAAAGATCAAATCATGAATTTTGAGAAATTGTTTGGCCATTTCAGAAGAAGAAACGACCACAGTAGGGATAGAGCCTTATTTATTTTTGCAGGTTTTTCTCTCATCTCACGATTTCTTGCAGTTAGGTTCGAACCATCTCCATCCACTGTTTCTATCACCCAGACCGAACAGAGAACGACAACGGCATCAGATGTTGAAAGCTATGCTTTCACATCATTCAAGCATATTAAGCTCATACACAACCATCAAAGACAAGTACTTTGGGAAGGTACGTCCAATCCAACTTTGCATTATCTTTGGTAACTATTTATACATTATGAGAGAGGTTGGAGCGGTTGTACCTACTCCAACTACTCATTTGTTAATATATATTTAAACTATATAATTATATAATTATGATGACATTTAAGAGGTAGTAGCCCCCTCTACAATGATCCTTGTGACACAAATATTCTTAAGTCTGAAGGTACTCATGCAGTGGAAGGATCAGGTGTGTCAAGTGATAAGTTTCTAAATTTGTTGAAGATAAAGAAAGTAAGCATTGGCTCTCCAAAGAATCCAAATATTGCTAATATTGGGGATTATTGGGACGATGAGACTGTTGAGAAGATCACAGACCTACTACATGAGTTTCAAGATCTATTTCCCAATAAGTTTTTTGAAATGAAATTAATTATCAGAGACCTTGGAGAAATGAGGTTTCCATTGAATCCTGATGCAAAACCTGTTAAGAAACAACCATGTTGACTCAATCCCAGGTATAAGTAAAAGGTTAAGACAAAGCTAGATCGAATGCTAGATGCAGTAATTATAGAACTTGTTGAAGAATCTGAGTGGATCATTCCGATGGTAGTACAAGATAAGAAAATTGTCGATGAAGTGTGTATGTGTGTTGACCTAAGGAAGATGAATGATGTCTTCCTGCATGACCCATTTCCGACACCATTTATAGATAAAGTATTGGAGAGTGTCAGGAACCAGGAAGTCTATTCATTTACTGATGGATTTTCTAGTTACCATCTGATCAAAATAGCAAAGGAAGATCGACATAATACGACCTTTGTGATGGAGTGGGGATGTTTCCAATATATGATAATTCCTTTTGGGCTCAAGATCACCCATGCTATCTTCTCTAGGATATTTTTCGTTGCTTTTAAATATTTTATTCATAAGTTTCTTGAATTCTACTTTGATTATTGGATGGTATTTGGGCTCATAAAAGGCCATATTGAGAGCCTCATAATGATGCTGGAACGAATTCAACTGTATCAAATTTCTTGAATAATCTAAAAAAGTGTATTTTTTGCACTCCTTTTGAAATTATGTTGGGTCATGTGGTTTGTCATGATGGAATATTGGTCGATCATGTTAAATTTATGATCATCATCGACCTACCACCACCCGTAATAGTAAAGCAGTTGAGAATGACCTTGGGACATACATGGTACTATCGAAATTTTTTTAGAGGATATGCAGAGGTGACTACTCCTAATTATCAAAGAAGGATGTTAAGTTTCAGTGGAGTGAACAATGCCAAGATAGTCTGGATGTCCTAAAGAATAGGATGGTTACAACATACTAATTTTTCCATACTAGAAGAAAGAGTTTCACGTCCATGTTGATGCGTTGTCTGGCATGCTGGGTCCTGGAGAAGGATCTATCGATCACCTCATCACATTTGTCAATATAAAATTATCAACAATAGAGAAGAAATATACCATGAATAAAAGAGAAGGCTTAGCTATGGTATATGGGATTCGAAAAATTTGACACTATATGCTAGGTGGACATTTCAAGGTGTACAGAAACCATTCTGCGTTGAAATATTTGGTCAATAAGCCAGTGTGCGGGGGGAATATTTTTCCAATTGCTTCTTATTTTTTAAGAATTTTATTTCGATATTATTGTTAAGTCAGGTCGAGTGAATTCATGACCCAACCATCTATCAAGGCGAGAAAGTGGAGAAAAACCTAGTAATATCGACGACAGTCTTCCTGATGTACAACTATTTGCGGTAAATATGTTCGATGATCATTATATAGATATTATACACTTCTTGAGTATGGGATATGCACCATTCAGATTCAGTACAACAAATAAGAAACAATTAGTTGTAAGAGTTTTTGATTTCGAGTTAATCATTGGAAAGTTTTACAAAGTAGGACCGGATGAAATCCTTCGTCATTGTGTTTTGGAGCATGAGCGACCAATGATATTGAATGAAGCTATTAGGATTATTAATCCTACCTTTTCCAATTTGGTCATATGTCTAAATTAGGATTCATGTCTAAATCGGGAGTCCTTCCAGTCTATTTTTAGTCACTAGCACCATTGGGTCCACTTGACCTAATTGGGGCACATGTTCTAGTTACTAAAGTGTGGGGAACACTAATTGAGGCCTACTTCCACTACTTGCACTTGCATCAATTTAGGATCCTCCTAGATCAATCCCTACAATTTAGGAGCCAATGGGAGTGCTGATACCAACCAAGGTTAGTTGAGTTGAGTTGGTGACTAGTCAAGCTGAGTTAGGACTCATTGACATTTAGTTCTAGTCCTCTACATTCAGTTAGTGCTAGCTTTGCATGGCTGCATGTAGGAGAGGCGCATTCCTCACCTACCACAGTCAGTTAGCCTTAGTTAACACTGAATTAGACACTTGAGTTGTGTTTTAGAACTCCGATGAACTCCGATAATGATTTAGACAAGGGCAGTTAACTATTGAGTCCTCCGATAATGATTTAGACAATGTCTTAGTTAGCTATAGTCAAGTAGAGTCTAAACAATTTGAATTTCCTCATGTGGATTCAAATTGCTTGTGGCTATTTAGTCATTTTATTACATTGTAATTATTATCTAATTACTTTTTTGGTTAATGAAACCATTCATAGCTGCAAGCCATTTTTGCATTGTTTCATTCTTCAGTTGTTGAGTAAATTATGTGATCTATCTTGTGAGTTGTCTGTTTGTCAACATATATATGTGCTCAATTTAATATGGTATCAGAGCCTTGGCAGGAAAATTCACTTCTCCTCCTTAGATCTCGTACTGGATCATTTTTTGAGCAAATTTGCTCCTTCCAACACTACACTAGAAGCTGAAGGTTTACCACTTAATACCCCAAGTAAAGGAATTGTTGATCAAGATTTCTTAATCAAATATGCTGGGTGTGATGAAATCTTGGAATGTGCAGGCTATCCGACCTTACTTTGTCTTTTTTTGTAATTGCGGGTACAACTTCGAATGGATTCATCAGTTCCTCTTCTCACATTCACAAACTATTCAGAATGGAAGATGAAGATGATTGCATCTCTAAAGAGACAAGGTCTCTATGAGGTGTCTATTGGACTTGGTGAAGAGTCCTTTGAGAGTGAGAATGATTGGATGAATGAATTTGATGCAGTTCTTGGAACAATGTCACTGGTTCTTTCTCGTAGCTTGTGCTACCTCAAAAGATCTATTGAATTCCCAAAGAATATCTGGACAAAAGTGGATAGAACCTTTGGAATGATTGATGATGATCATAATAGCAATTTGGAGAGAAAATATAGCACCATAAGCATTCTTTATCCAAAAATATCATCCTCCTCTCTCTCTGCTGAATTTTTTCAAGATGAAAAAGAAGCAAAGTCCTCCTCTAGTGATTTTCCTTTGAATTATGTGCAAAATTTTCCAGTAATTGCTTTTGAAAGTGAAGAGAAATTTGATTTTTCTCCCTCTAATGTTGCTGCTGGTGTGAAAATATGTTATACCTTGGATATTTTGGAAGAAATATCAGATTAATAGAGTGATCCATTCACTCCCCATGATCTATATATTCTAGCAAATTCCTACAGGATTGCATGCACCAAAATTCATAATTTTAAAGAAGAAGAAAATTGTGCATCTATTGTCTCAGTGGACCATCCTCTTGGATCTGATATGAAAATTATTGTATCTGATATGATATTATTTATATCTGATATAATATTTATTGGTTCAATATTTCAGGTTCATAATCTTTCAGTACTGCTTGTAGTTGTTTCCATTAATTTTATGAAGAAACAAGTACCGCAAGTCTCCTTCAAAACTGCTGATGGGGATTTGATTTCATTTCATAGTTTTGGAGATGATATGAAACCATTTAGATATGATTTAATTTATGATATGATATTTATTTGGTTCAAATTTTAAAATCCAAGAGCTTTCATTCATGCTTGTAGCTGCTCTCACCAATTTCGGTGTGAAAAATCAAGCACCGCAATTCTTCCTCAAAATTGCTGTTGGGGATTTGGTGTTAGTTTCCTCTCATGAGGTTGTTGATATTTTATTCTATGATTCATTAGCTATTTATGAAGCTATATAAGATTATGGAGCTCAGGCATTCGCTCTCCATAGTCCCAGGGCTTCTCTACTTTTGGTCACATGCTCATCTCCTCACAGAACTGGTAAAGAGGAAGATTTTTTGCATCCGCTTGGAAACTTGATCCCAACACTTGGGGCTGTTTTAACCACTCATGGTTTGATGTTCATGGCTGTAAAATATCATTTTATTGAGTATTCCTCACATTTTTTGAATCCTCAAGAACCTTTTCTCACTTATCAGTTGATTTCAATTGCTCTACATGGGTCCAGTCTTCATCCAACAGCTGTCTATATTTCTGATTTAGTTGAGCATATCATTATTCTTCCAAAGAGGAATATTCCTCCAGACATAATGATGGATAGGTTCACATGCCAGGCCCCAAGATACCTGTGCATAGAAGAACCAGATTGATCCTGATTCTACTTGCTTAATTAGAGGGGGGGGGCGGTTTACCATGTGGTTTTTTCCCTAGATCCTTGTATTGAGTAGTTACTTTACTTTACTTGATGTAATGGGTGACCTATGATCTTATTTACCATGTCCCATAGATTTTCCAAGCTAGAATTCAGGGGGGGTGTTAGGATTATTAATACTCCCTTGTCCAATTTGGTCACATGTCTAAATCATGAGTCCTTCCAGTCTATTTTTAGTCACTAGCACCATTGGGTCCACTTGGCCTAATTGGGGCACATGTTCCACTTACTAAAGTCTAGGGAACACTAATTGAGGCCTACTACCACTCATTGCACTTGCATTAGTTTAGGAGCCTCCTAGATCAGTCCCTACAATTTAGGAGCCACTGGGAGTGCCAATACCAACCAAGGTAAGTTGAGTTGAGTTGGTGACTAGTCAAGCTAAGATAGGAGTCAGTTACATTCAGTTCTAGTCCTCTACATTCAGTTAGTGCTAGGTTTGCATGGTTGCATGTAGGAGAGGCACATTCCTCACCTACCATAGCCATTTATCCTTAGTTAACACTGAATTAGACACTTAAGTTGTGTTTTAGAACTCCGATAATGATTTAGACAAGGTCAGTTAACTATTGAGTCCTCCGATAATGATTTAGACAAGGTCTTAGTTACCTACAGTCAAGTAGAGTCTAATCAATTCGAATTTAGTCATGTAGATTCGATTTGCTTGTGGCTATTTAGCCATTGTATTACATTGTAATTATTATCTAATTAATTTTTTTTATTAATGAAAGCATTCATAGTTGCAAGCCATTTTTCCACTGTTTCATTCTTCAATTGCTGAGTAAATTGTGTGATCTATCTTGTGAGTTATGTGTTTGTCCACAGATCTATGTGCTCAATTTAATAGAAGCGCATGCTAGTTTTGAAGGAGGCCATTATGCAACAAAAGCTATAGTCCAGAAGATATTACAAGCAGGATTGTGGTGGCCTACGTTGAATGTGGATGCTCTAGATTATTGTCACAGATGTGATATCTTCCAGATAACTGGAAAGCCGTTGCGACAAGATGAAATGTCGCTAGTACCTCAGATAACTTTACAGGAATTTGACAAATGGGTTGTCTATTTTTTTGAACGTATTAATCCACCAGGAAAGCAAATAGGTACATGATACATTATTGTTGCGACGGATTACTTGACTAGATGGGATGAAGCAACATTGGTAAATAATTGTATTGCTGCAACTGCTGCGATATTTTTGTTTGACAATGTAGTGACCCGATTTGGCTGCCCAAATATTTTGATCGGTGATCAAGGCACACACTTTGTGAATCAATTGTTTGATAGATTAACTGAAGAATTCTAAATTCAGCACCAGAAGACACGATGTATCATCCACAAGTGAACGGTATTGTGGAGGCATTCAATAAGATCATGGAGAATGTATTAACGAAGATCTATAATGTTCAAAGAGATGATTTGGATTAGAAAATACATGCAGTGTTATGGGCATATCGCACCACCTGTAAAATGTTGACAGGCCAAACTCCATTTCGACTGGTCTATGGACAAGAAGTTTGTATGTCGATGGAATATGTTGTACCCATTCTAAGAATAGCTACGATTACTGAAATGACTAAAGTTGGTGCTATCAAATAAATTTTGTTGCATCTTACGCAAATAGAATAAGAGAAATTTGTTGCAGGTTATCATCAAAATTTTGAGAAGGTGCAATACAAATCCTGACATGACCGATATATCAAGAATAAGTAGTTTCACAGTGGATATCTTGTTGTATTGTATGACAGTAATTTTTTGAAGCATCTTGGAAAGCTTAGAACACAATGGTTGGGACTATATATTGTCATTGTTATAGCTGATTTTACCACACTTGGTAGATCATGTATTTATGGCCTTCCCTACCCATATGTAGACTCTTTGGACCCCCTTTTCTCAAAATAAACTTTAATGTTCCAAGAAATACCTTTAAAAATACCTAATTATTGCTATACACTGGTCACAAGCTTACATCCCACTATGACCCACGTACATTGGGAAATGTTCCCAAAAAAGAAAATATTTTGGAGTTTTCCTCAATGGTTCACGAATAACTTGACTTTTGGCCTGCCATATGCCTAGAAACGCTCTAATTCGACCCTTCACTTCCTCTTTAAGGGCTATATATTGAGCCTCTTGGATGCATTAGAGGAGGAGAACTTATGAGAGCAAGGAGACTATAGTGTATTTGTGCCCCATTCATATATGCTTGAGTTTGCATCCCTCTGTCCTTTTGAGCATCCATTGATTCTCTTCCCAAGATTTCCATTGTTTTGTGAGCTTTCCATTGACATGGAGGATTGAATTGGTAGAGACACAGGTGGAGGATTCGGTCTTTTGATTTTGACGAGGTACCAATAGAGTTTGTCACTTATATCTTTGTTTAGAATTAATAGAAATATCCATTTCTCGCCCATTGTATGTGTGTAACTATGAATATTATTTATCCATGTATATAGTTGCTTCAATTTATACATACTGGTTTTATATATGCTAGAGTATGCCTAAAACTTAAAATATATCATGCTTGTCTATTTCGTTGTTGTTGAGAATAGAATGTAGGTGCAATTGTGGTTGAAAAGATCAATGGGGATCCACTACAACCTTCTGAAATAAGGAACACATTATATCCCTTAGTGTTAGCTTTGTTTATCTCTATTACATATGGAAATGGATTTATTTCTGGTGTCATATTCTCTGTTGTGGCCTACCCCAAGCCATAGGAATTTTTCTCCATAATAGTCATTCAGATCACTAAAGGAGGAGCAGTGAAATTTCCAAAATTAGATGTAACACCTTTCAAGGGATTGGTGAATGGAATTCGGCTAAAGCCATACCAAGATATTCGCAGTTTGGTCGAATGAGAATTCAAAAGAGAAAAAAAAGGAGAGAGAGAAATGAGAAAAGAGAAAAGAAAAAGAAATAAAAAAGACAAAAAGTCACAAATTTATGAGTGTTATTTTTGCAAAAAGGATGAGTGTTTTTGTTTTAAGTTTATGATTGTTTGGTGGCAGACTTTCTGTCTGTCACAAAATTTCTTTCTGTCACAGAAGATGAAAAAGTGTCAGAGACTCTCTGACTCTCTGTATGCCACAAAAGATAAAAAAGTGTTGCAGACTATCTATCTGTTGAAAAAGAAGAGTTGTGTCGTGGTCTCTAAACCTGTTGCAAGAAAAGAATTTCTATCGCACACTAAAATTTGGTCGTAATTGACAGTTGGATAGCAGTTAATGTGAGGACATGGGAGATTTTGGTGGAATACTTTTTGCTCACTTCCATCATTAATGCACAATAACTACCAATGAACTAATAGGCAGAGTGATTGTATGATTGACGATTTCTTTGTAATGATTAAAAATATTGCTTCATGTGACAGAAATCACTTCCACCTTTCCATTTATTGCAAGATATATCGTGCAAACAAATGACTGAGTAAATGTATATCATCTCCATGCTGAATTTTTTCATTTTAGTACATCTAACTGTTCACGCTGAATTGGTTGTCTACAACTGCAAGAGCCGAAGATATTTTTCTCAGAGTATGGTCATTTTCGTCTCCAGTATGAGCACTGTCCAAGAATCAAGTCTTGATTTTTCGTTTCCTACGCCAATTACGAAAGACACCGCAAAAGTGCTTTTACAATTCCCAAGAGTTGCAAACCATGTTCCACAGTCCCCAATGATTCCTCCGGTTGTTTTATGACTAGAACCACCTGGTACATCAAAGAGAAAATTGTCTACCAATTGGAAAATGTGCACAACTGAACCTATACCTAATGACGAAGCAACATAATATGCATCCATGTTGTCTGATTATGTTGCACCAAGGCCAACAGATGTTCCTAAGGTTAGAATTGGTAAAAATTCCAGATATATTTTGGTTGCACCAACAATACCTAAAGGAGTTCGAGTAACAACAAACATTATTCTGAATTTGCAGAAGATGGGCTTTGTCAACCATGACCTGCGCAAATTCCTAGAATTGGCGATGGATAGATACCTGAATTCTGTCCAAGAAATAGAGGATGGACCTATCCACATAGTTCCAATGGAATGGGAAAGAGGATTAAATAAATCTGGACTACTATTGCTGATGCACATGCCACATTTTGGTTGCACAACAGAACTGAATGTCTAATTTAAGAATTTGCTCATATGTTTCCATGGGGGTTGTTTATGGCTTGATAGAAATGTTTCAATGGATTTCGATTTGATAGTGTCGATCACATGACTTCCCCTTGCAGGAGTCGACCAAGCACCATTCTTCGCAGGGAAATACTAAGATACAACATTGACAAACAAAATGAAGGACAAGTATCAATTGACGAGG
This sequence comes from Pseudotsuga menziesii, assembly GCA_001517045.1. Lineage (NCBI taxonomy): Eukaryota > Viridiplantae > Streptophyta > Pinopsida > Pinales > Pinaceae > Pseudotsuga > Pseudotsuga menziesii. The sequence goes on along the minus strand of LPNX010929323.1, from coordinate 354,146 downwards.
GATAAAAGAGGCTTTGAAATCACCTCTATAAATGACATGGTTATTCGGTTCGTAGCTAAGGTTCTATCCAGCAAGGTACTCATAAAAATCCAACCAAACTAATGTACCACCGGAACAATTGGTGTGGAAGAGAAGTGCACAGTTGGTGTCCAGCTCAACTGGTTGACCTATATGATAAATGAGTTGTTAGCAGATGTTGAAGAAGCACAGGAAAATGGTTCTCCCTTTCATATTCTTGGCTATTAATTTTGATTTCTTTTGTCACATGGGAGGAACCACCAAACAACCAAGGGGTAGCTGTTACAGTCTCATGTCGAGGATCTTGATACCAAAATCATTGGTTCGACAAAGAGAAACTTGAGAAGCAAAGAGATTATAATGATGAGTTTTATCTACAAGCCAAGGAGATATGACAGTTTGTTAAAAAGCAATTATGAATAACAAAGGAAACCGTCAAGAAGTTTCGTAATATTATTAGATTTTCGGTCAAGGCTCATCACATATTTTTGGAGCCATGACAAGACCTGCATAAGTAATGTTTTGCCACACAATTTTAGTTGGCTACTGCTGAAATTGATGCAATTATTCAGGACTGAACTACAAAGTGGAAATTTCCTATTGAAAAGGATCAACTATCTACAGAAGAAGAGTGATGATCGGATGACCTATTGATAAAGAATAATGTATATCAAGGAGGATATCCATTGGTAGAAGANCCCCCCCCCCCCCATAGTCAATATGAATCCAACACGACCCCAACATATCCAAAGTTAGGGGATAAGAGAAAGCACTCAGAGAAGTTTGAGAAGAGTAAAAAAAGAGGAAGTTCAACTAATCATCAGGCGTCGTCGGTCTTACCGATGATGATTACAATATGATTTATGATAAGATGGAGGAGGTAGCTAATGAAATATTTCAAAAAATGGATGAGTGACATACAGAATTGACAAGCAACATAATTGACTTATTTCAGACACTTTGTAATGCAGTGAAATAAGTATGAGTGGTGGTCGACCAAACACCATAATCAGTTGTGTCGCTAGACCAAGCTGGCCCATCTGACGTGTGACTTATCGAGGCACAATTGAAGACAACTCCAGCAATAAGGATTCAAGTACTCAGTCAAGAAATTGACTTAGGAACACCAGAGTTGAATACCATGGCCAAGGACCTTGGTCATGTCACTATGTATTTTTCTACACTATTGATGTATGAAGTGCATTCTATTCAGAATGTTGCAGTAGCATAAATGAAGACAAGAGAGTGTGTGCTGGTTAATAAGGTTAAGTCATCACACAAACTTTTCAAGAAATTGAATAATGCAATCTATACCATAGAACAATACGGAAAAAATGTCGCGGGAGGATAGGCATCGACTGGATGCGGCCGTCACACTAGCTTGTAGCAATTTTACAAATGAATGCATTATAGAATAAATGTTTTCAAAATCCAAAGTCTTTTGAATTGGAAAAATAGTTGAGAAAATCCGTAAGAGGGTTGCGAAGTTGGAATCAGAAGTGAGTCCTAGTACACCTCCAGAGGTATTGGTAGAATGAAGAAAAACAGTAACTGAGGCTATGATGAAGATTAAAGAGGTGGAGGCACTTTGTGCCAAAACAGTTGAGCATCTTTCTCAGCTATGGGAAGATTTGATCAATGATGAATATTTGGAATAAGTAACGGAGCAGTTGCATATTGTTGAGGAAGAATTCAATAAACTGAAGAATGATCTAAAGAAGATGCCAAATACTAAAAAGATGAGCAAGGATGTTGTCTAAATAAATTGCAACAACAGGTAGCAAGACTCTGAACGCATTAGCAGAAAATAACTGACCGGGTCGCAAAACTTCAAGCAGAGGAAGAGAAAGTTACAATTATCATTCAACATGTACATGAAAAGGTTTAACAATCCTTTTCGTTGATAAGACTGAAAACTTTGGAACAAATCAATTTTGAACTTGTGGAAAACTTGAAGACAGTAGAAGTAGAAGTGCGATAGGAAACATAAAAAGTAGTGAAAATATTTCAAGATATTCAAAACAAGGTCACACTAACGGAGCTCTCAGACCGATGTGACTCAAGACGAGCCACATGTGAGTGTTGGAGGCCTATTGAACCTAGGAAAATACAACCAGAATAATTATCAGAAAGATTAAGATCCCAGTCACAAGATCAGGAAAATCCACAACAGAAGGAACTGTGATAGAAGTGGAAAAAAGCAAGTCGGAAGGCGGGGTTCGACTTATTTTGGGAAAAGAGTTAGCTATACTAAAATATTTCTTTTTGTAATAAAGCATGATTGTATTTTGGGCCGATAGTGATTTTTGGATGTAAGTGAATGTATTAAAATAGAAATACAGCTTTCCAACTTATAGTTGAGAGTTATTCGATGGTTGAATCAAGAAATGTAAAAGCAAAAAATCTTATAAAAGGAGGATTCTAAGTTGTGTGCGGTTTTATCGACCATAGAGAAAGTTTCATAGACAGATAATGGATCCAGGTTTTGTGCATATCGACCATTCAGAGAGAGAGAGAGAGAGACTAAAACCAAAGAGCATGAGACGAGAGAAGTCTGTATGAATTGTAAAGAATATCTAAAGAAGAGACTGGAAGCTAAGAGAGTAGACCAAAGGTGCCAAACCAATTCTCTTTCTAGATGAAGAGCACCTTTGTGGTTTTTCCTAGATGGCTTTCCACATTATATCTTGTCCCTGTGTATCTTTGATGTTTATGTTTGTGTCAAATTCATATTTGATGTAAATGATCCTATATGAATGCGTCGAACAAACTTTATTGTGAATAAACTTATATATGTGTCACACATAAAATGAGTTAAAAATTTGTTAATGATTTATGTTATATGTTGTTATATATCTTGACAAATCGATAGAAGGTTATCTTAAATTAATGAATAGAAACATAATTATAAATCGTGGTTTTGGTTGAGTTCCCTAATAGTATTATAAGAGTGAAATCCCTAACATAAATACAGAAACCTACTTCTGGAAGTCCCCATAAGATATCTTGAGTGAGACCTCATCTACGTCGCCTGTGTTGCTGATAGAGTTCTCCTCTGTTGGGCCGATATCTTGAATCTTGTTGACGAACAAAGGATCTGAACCTGGTTAGACTAAAAGTAAACCAACATTGGTATTCTTTCCTTGAGCACATCCTTTTCATACCCCTTCATGATTAATTTGGATCTCTGGTAAACATGTCACTACCTTGATCACAATTGGTAATGCTTTGTATTTCACAAATTATTCTACTACCATAGTTCACATGGATTGATGGTAATGGTTGTAAAAACTAAATCTGTGCCGCTTTAATTTGTAGAGTCATCCTTCTTCAACACCAATTACAACTGCATTATCTATTGTCTTTCATTTCATCCACATAATAACTTCACTATCTATAAAGGAAACTATGAAACCTTTCTTATCTAAAACTAATATAGAAAGAAGATTCTTCTTTAAACCTAGAACATATAAGACTTATTTTATATGAATGTACTTTCTATATTTTATCTTGTAAGAGGCTTCTCTCATTCCTTCGATGGGATATTGATAATCATATCCAAGTTGCACCTTGTGTGGATAGTATTTCTGTGTAAGGCATGAGAGAAAATCTTTGTAACATGTCATATGTTTGGAAGCACCACTATCTATGATCCAAATGTCACTTCCATGAGACACTGATCATGTGAGAGTTGAAATTAAGACATATTATTCACTAGAGTCTTCATTTTCTGTAGCCTTCCCTTCATCTGATTCATTTTCTTCAACTGCATGGGAATGAAAATTTCAATTCTTCTTCTCTAACTTATCTTTATTAAGTGGACAATGTTTGGCAATTTGTGCCAACTTATGACATGCATAACATTCGAAATATGAGCAATCCTTATTAGTTTTCTTACCTCTTTCGAATTATTGTGATCTTTTGGTAGTTGATCCTCAATCCCTCCTTTTGTTTCTTCCATTATTTGCATGGGATGCTAGAGCTTGATATTCATTATCATTTAGATTCTTTTATCTATTTTTTATCCTTCCTTATTCTTTTACAAATTCTTCCCATAGTTTTCCAAACTTGATTATCTTTCTTCCAGCACATATTCCTCTAATGAAAGAATCCCATTCTCTTGGAGGCCATTTAAGGGGGTCATTACAACTTCCGCTTCTTCCACCATGTCACCAATGGATTCTAATTGTTCTTTGATTTGAGATACTCTTAATAAGTATGATTGCATAGTGTTTTCCTTTTGTATCTTCACACCCTTGAGTTGATTTCTCAAGGTCATTCTTATATTGATGTTATTGCCTTCAAATAACCTAGTTAGTGCATCGAACATTTCCTTTGGAGTATTCTTTGAATATATTTGAGGAATCAAATTATCCTCGTTAGAATCAGCTATGATCCTATTATATTTAATCATATCCTTATTATGCTTCACTTTTTCTTCATCTCCCTTTGGTTCCTTGACCTCATCTTTGTTGTAGCCTTCTAGGTCATGGTCTTTAAGGTTGAGCATGACTATGTACTTCCATGCTCTAAAATTCTCTGATCCTTCATGATTTTCATTAAGCTTGGTGTTGTTTGTCATCTTTAAAGAATGAGAGCCTCAAATGGGAATATAGGAGGTAGAACTTACTAGTTTGAGGACTTCTTCTGAAATCTACTTCAGGATGACCTAGGGTTTGACAGTGAAACCATAATTTTCCAACTGTGATCACTTGAAAATATGATTTCCAAAAAATATGTACCTCCTCAAGGAGGCCTAGTTTATATCTTTCTTTTCCTGGATTTGTGGACAGAACCTTGAAAAATATGATTCCCTAGTTTCTCGTGGCAGTAGTGATAGGTCAAAAATTGAAAATCCACATAACTGAAAACTACTTAAACAGAAATATGTGCCCTCCCAAGGATTTGAAACGTTCCTTCTTTTCTGGATGATCTATGGAGGGAGTTTTCCGGAATAGTGATCCCTAGATTATTGAACTACAAGAAAAGTTTCTACACAATGTCTTCTTTCAGGTTGGCTCTAATACCATGTTAATATTTTAAAAGTTGGTATGCCAAAACAAGAGGATCATTGAAAGAATAACTAGCACAACATAACAAAAGAGAACACAAATATTTATCCTTGGAAACCCTCATGCGGTAGAAAACCCAACAAAACTTCCTCGATATAGACTTCAACCAAGTACAATGTAAGACCTAAATATAAGACTACACTGCTTCCTCCCTCTCAGATGGAATGCTCCTTCCCTCTCTAGCTAACTTGATCAAGTTTTGAGTGTGTATAAATGAGGGAGGTGACTCACCTATTTATATTGATGAGTTAAGAATCCTAATAACCCAACATGGCTTACTTTTCCTCTTAAACACGGTTAAATTTCCTTGGGAGACTCAAAATAACAATTTAATAATACTTTTGTGGGTACTACTAACCCAACTTACAATGGAGGTTTTACGTCAAGAATTTACATGACCACTTACAACAATGACATTGTAATACCTCGTGTGTTAAGCCTCGGACATATGTAATTTGTAATTGTTTATTATTGTGGCACAGGGTGCCGGAAAAAGAGTCTTAAAGGACCTAGAGACATTATTATTATTTTGTAAATAATTAATTAATGAAAACAACCGGCACATCGAGGACCACAAAAAGAGTATGGGAGGCCTAGATCCACAATGTGAGGAGGAATGTGGACATTCATAGCACTTTAGAACTTGTTTGGTTGATCTTGGTCCATATTTACGCCTTAGTGGTTTTATTAATTTATAATCACTCAAAATTGTACAAATGACCTAACTTTTGATTAATTTGTACTATGTTGGTATTATTGAGCATAATTCATGATTTAGTGGGCCTCCTTAGTGTTTGGGTGGGTGCCACTTCTTGATTGATCCCCTTTGGTGGTTTTGTAACTCCTTGTGTAAATACTTGTGTAAATCCTTGTGTAAAACTTGTGTAAATCCTTATGTAACCCCCCTTTTCTATTTTTGGAAAATGCCTCGGCTTGTGTGACACCTCACTCACTAATTTTGGGTTGGGTGGAGTGGCTTGGTGTCATTCTCCTTGAAATTCAAATTTCTTGGGTTGGATTAGATTTAAACTCTTGTGGTTGAATTACCCCCCTTGAATTGACTCAAGTTGGCTTACCATGGTTTTATTTTGACCCATTGAGTTAGAATTACCTTCTTTGGTCTATAAATAAATGTTTGATATCCCTGGTTTGGGGGTTGTTTTTCATGGTTATTTTAGATGGTTGTTGATTATGGTTGTTCATACCTTTGTTGATCATTTTTTTCCACTACTTGTATTTGTCCTTAACCTACACATAAATCCTTATGGTGAATGGCGATATCTCGATGGGGGTGGAAAAGGAAGTATGTGGTAAGGAATAGAGTTTTGGATTCGCAAGATGATACTTGAGTTATTCTTCAGTGAACCTCTATTTTGGTTTTGTGGCCTCAACTCGAGGGTGGCATTTAAAAGTGAGATATAGCTTGGCATTGCCAAAGGCTGGGTGGAATGTGGTCCAGATGATGCCAGTTGCATATTTATAAGATAAGTGATTTATCTCATGTTTATTTAATTTTCTTGGATCTGATATGATTTATTTATGGATCCACGTGAAATTTTCAATGAAACGTGTTATTTGTGGAAGAAACTTCTCATAGAATTCAATCTATTTATGCAAGTGAATTTTATGAACGAATTGGAAACTAGTTTGTGGGATTTTGTGCACAAATTGTTTGAGAACATAATTGTTTGGTACCTCTTCTACAGAACTGATATTTATTGCCCTTTTCATTATATAATGTGTATTTTTATGGTGCAGTATCCTTGGAATGGTTTAAGACACCTCTCTTTGATGCTTCTACTGTTTATTTGAAAACTAGTTCTTTGATCGGACTGTTTGGCATAGTTTGGAGAATTATCACATTAAGTGTTTGTAAAAATGCCTGAGTGTTACTTTCATGTTTATATCTGATAAATAATATTTAAATGTATGTGAGAATGTGAGGATAAATATTCTTGGTAGTGTTGGGGAAATGTCTACCGAAATTCTAGATCAATTTCCAATTTATAGCTCCTTCAATGGAATTGTTTTGAGTTGATTTGTGACTTTGCATATGAAGTGTTTGACAAAATGTTAGAATGAGATAAACATTTGTTATGACTAATAAAACATGTTATTTATAGTTGGAATTGAATTTGAATTATTCTACTAACTGTGGATAATTCAGAAGAGTAGAATTAACTTATTTTGTGGATTGTTTAATGAAATGTATATGGGTGGACAGCTATGACTGTAAGTGATCCCTGATATGATTTACATGAGCTACAATAGTCATATATCTCTATTTATTTGGCATTTGGAAATTTTAATTGAAAACTATGTACATTAGAGTGAAATTGGCAAATAGTTTTTTGGATTCGAATCTCTTTTTGGTAAAAGATGAATGTACATCCATATTCTATGTTATTGGTGCTTTACTTGTGTTGTAGAATGCTATTTTATAGATCTGTACCTTCACCTCTGTGTGCCTCAAAACTCAGTACGATTGGTTTGATTGAATTCCCGACAGTGTTTATTAACTAGTTGTATTGATTGAACTTGAAATATTCTTCATTTATTGACTCGGATTAGATCTGCAAAAGTACTTTATTTTGCTGTACATGCATGGTTAAATATGTGTATAATGGATGTAGGTACACTTTTTGGTTCATTGGCATGGTTGTGTGTGGAATTTGTGCAAGACTAATTGTTGGTATTGAACAACTAGTTAACTAGTTCTCATGGAATCATTTTCATAATTACTATGCTTAATTAATTGGAAGATGGTAATTAGCCCTGACTTACATGTTACTATGTGTTAATTAGACATTGGACTTGATAAACATGTAGAAATAATAGATCAATGCTATGTGCAATGATGCTAAGAAGAAGCACAGGAAATAGATCTTGCTACTAAGAATTCTCACAAGCATACACAGGAAAAATAGAGAGAAGAAAAGAGACTGAATCACATGAATGAAGAGATGAATATTGGTGTGTATCCTTCCATTGAATAATTATGAATAATAGTGTACATAAATAGTACATCACTCATAGGAAAATTGAATTGTATGGAAACAACTCATAAAGCTGAAAAAGGCTGACTTACCAAAATATAGCAAACCCCCATAGGTGGCTAAAGCACTTACCAAATCTATCAAGGACCTCACGAGTTGGAAAAAGCATGAGTGAGTTGTCAAGGAGATGGAAATAACATGCTAATCCTAGAAAATGGAGAAAAACTAATGGATGATGGCTTGGAAACAAAAGCTCCCAGTTTCCTAGTTGACTAGCTTTTATCTTATCCATAGAAAAGCAGGAAAAAGCAGAAAAAAAATAGAATCTACTATAAGGTCCTGCATACTAATTCTAGATGAACCCAGAATCAGAAATAACTCATTCCTAGGATATAGATGGCATGCATTGACTTTAAGGTGCCACCTAATTAAGCTAGTGGGTGAATAATTAATCAAATAATGATTAATTATTTTATCCTAAGTTGTGATTGGGTTTAATATATTCCTACACCCCCCTATAAGTATGACTTTAGGATGGTATGAAAAAAAATATGGATGCATATAGGGCCCAGCAACAAGGCTATGGTCACCTTTTAATAATTATTATGTCCAGAAAAGTGAGGAAAGAGGCAAAACCACATGGGGAAAATCCTCCCTCAAGATAGGACAAGGCACAAAATTTGAAATATGTCTTCAACATATCTTCATCTTCACTTTAATGAGCTGACTGAACTACTTCTAGATGAAGGACTTGCTGAAGAAATCATGAACTCCATGATCATGCGCTGGAGTGTAGAACCTGCAAGAAGGAAGAGGAGAGACTCCTTGTATCTCATCATCTGATGAAGTAGGATCATTATCTGAATGCTTCTTGCTGCTGTCAAACGCTGATATGCAAACATAATCTGAAATGGAAAAGAGATCTGTGCATACTCCTTTCCAAAGAGTACAAAAAATAAGGCAATTTATTTCACACCCAATTCCTTGAATAGCTGCAAAATTGTGATGTGAATCACATGTCAATCTTCCAATCTGATGTAGCACCTGTATAGATATGATATGAGGCTGATAAAACTCTGATATATCAGAAATATTAAAATATGGAACAGCAAGGACAAAGTCTTCAATGGCTCCATGAGGATATAGGGCTAGACTAGGAAAATTATGAGCAACTGGGAAAAACTGATAAGTGTAAAAATCTGAATGATGGATAGGCAGAATGAGATGTTCACAATCTTCAAGATCGCTCTGAGTATTGATGCCAAGATCAAAGAAGGATATGCTGAAGCTCATGAGATCAAGTAAGGTAAGTGGTATGACACAAATAAGGCTTGATGTGGCTAAGCAAACATTCTGGAAGTAACTGGGTTGCGCACCATCAATGAGAGAGGCATGCAAGAGGTGTGAAGAATCTGGCACATAGATCTCAGAATCTAAGATAGGAGATTTATAGAATAATGAATGGGTTATAGGATAAC
>LPNX010929323.1:299721-343753 GCA_001517045.1 Pseudotsuga menziesii | reverse complement strand
TAAGGTGCCACCTAATTAAGCTAGTGGGTGAATAATTAATCAAATAATGATTAATTATTTTATCCTAAGTTGTGAGTGGGTTTAATATATTCCCACAAAACAGTGGTTAAGTGATAAACAAATGAAATGATAATAAGTACCATCAATTATGTGCTAATTATCGTTAAGTATCGTAATTGGAACACTAATTACTAATTAATCATGATTAAGGGTAAATGGCATTTAGATGTGAAATTTATGTCTAAAATGGATTGGAATGGATATGTTATGTTCCTAGAAGGTGTTAGTAATATTTTCCAGCCCTTGGATCGGAAATTTGAATAATTATTGAATTTATTTGTAATTAAAAGGACTCTGTCATGAAACAAATATTGAAAAACGAATTTTAATATTTGTTTAACTAATCCATTGTGTTAAAATTATCTAATTAGCGTTACAGAGCTAATGATATGTCCCTCATACCCATTGATATCCCCAGGGGACATTACAAGTGTTATCAGATCTTAGCTTCCAATGCTACAAGTGGTATCAGAGCTTAGGTTCCAACACTTCGTCTATTGGGCCTTCTACAGAGTTATTATCCTATGTATATATGCATTTTGAGTTTACGAATGTGCTTAGTAAGATTAATTTAACCTCCCTTATGTTAATAGAAGAATAAAAAACCTCACTTAAGAGATTAGTTCTTTGTATTCCTTAGAATGAATTAATATTGAATGTTGGTTGTTCAATAGATTGATTGGTAATTACTATGTGGTGCATATCAAATAATTGACTTTGACTTGATTGGTTGATGCTTGTGTATTTTCGTCTTTTATTTCCCATTCAATTCTTAATATCGAAATGCTTCTTGTAGTATGACTTATTTACTGGTACATTATGATTATGAATTGATAAGTAAATAATTGTAATTATAATAGTCTATGTCCTAGTATTAGTTTAATGCTAAGTTATTAAGATGATATAGTTCTATTATTATTAAATATTAATATGATTTATTAAGTGACATTTATACCCTATATTGATTTTGTATTCTCTATGGATGGTATGCTTTTATAATCTTATTTATGTCATTTGGATGGTGGTGGTTACATGAATGAGTAACTTCCTGGCTATTTTTAGGAATGAGACACTTGTCTAAATTGTGTTTCTCATTCTCTTTTTATTTTATGCATGTAGTATGTTTTTATGTTATTTATTAATTATTACTATGCTAACTTATCTAACTAGTTAATGGTGGAATTGCCACTTGGAGGTAAGCATAGCTATGGGATATTTTTGAATTCTATTATCTAATTAATTTATTTTGGGATTAATGGTAACATTATTATTATACTAGCTATCTTAATAATTTATTTATTGAGTGGAGAAAATGAGCCACTTATCCCCTAATGGTTCATATTCTCTTTTATTTTTATTTATTTTGTTTATGGAGATGTAACTCCTTATCTATTTTGGACGAGAATGAGCCACTTGTCTCTAATGGTTCATATTCTCTTTTATTTTAATTATTTCAATTATTTTACTTATGGAGATGTAACTCCTAGTGTATTTTTGGAGGAAATGAGCCACTTGTCTTCTCTTAATATTATTTATTTCATTTTGTGTATATGTAAATAGTATTGTAGTGCAAGATAATATTATATATATGACATGTACATAAATATGTATAATATGATATGGGTGATATGTATAGTTGTTGAAATTATATATAAGAATAGATGAATTATTATATATACGAATGCTTGTATGTTTGTATATACTGTAGTATGTATTTTATTATATGTAATCGTTATTAGTACTAACATGTATGTAATATTGTGAATATACTATATGTATAGAGGTGAACGTAGGTAATGACGTAAGTATAAAATTTGGAGGTGTTTGGAAGTGTTTGAGTGTTTGGAGGTGTTTGGAGGTATTTGGAAGTATTTTGAAGTGTTTGGGAGTATTTGGGAATATTTGAAAGTGCTTGGAAGTATTTCAGAGTTTGGAAATATTAGGAAGTATAGTGTGATCAAGAGTGTTATGTTAGTATATATATATATGTTATAATACTTATCTAATATGATAGTATTGGGTTATGCAATTATTGCTATAATTGTATTGATATTATGGTATACCATAATAATTCTATGACTATATTAAATATGGAATATATAGGTTATATGACTAATACGTTGTGTATATGATTAATAATAATACGATATATGATTGAAGAATTATAATATATATGTAAACAAAAACAAGTGTATGTATATAGTGACATAGTAGTAGTAAGTATGGTATATGGTATGAGTGTATGATAGTGTGTTGTATAGCTAGTAATTGTTTTATTGTATAATTTTAGAATATTTTGGTGGTAGGATGTTTGGTTGTTTGAGGTGACTATGTATTTACTTTGATTGATAAGTAGTGTGCTATGCGCAAATAATTAGTAATGTAATGTATTATTATATCCTCATGTGCTAATGATTCTATGTAATGTTATGATAAATAGTAACTACTCGATATGATTTCTATAGTTGATGTATGTTGTTTGATATTAATGGTTGCTATAGGATGTTATTGATTGGCATTGTTTGATTAATGGTTTATATGTGTATGAAATTGTAAACATTGTATGTATGTCTATTATTGGTTGTCCTTGGTTGTTAGGGTTGTTACATGTATGATTGATGCATCTTGGTTGATGTCTTCTGGATGATGTGTTATGATTTATGTATTGTGATCATTGTATTATGCTTGATGAATCTTGGTTGATGAATTCTGATTGTGTATTTTGATTAATGTATGTTGGTTGATGTATTCTGATTGGTGTATTATGATAATTGTATTTTTCTTGATGAATCCTAGTTAATGTATTCTAATTGTGTATTCTAATTGATGTATGATGGTTGATGTATCGTGATTGATATGCTTTGATTGATGTACTATGATTGATGCTCGTATGGTTAGTTGATGCATGTATGGTTTTCCTTGGTTGATATTACATGATCGATATATGATTGATATAGGTGTGAGATATTATGAATTGATGGTCGATGTATTTATGGATGATGTATGCATGAGGGTCATTGTATGATTGATATTAGTTGATGAATAATGTCTTTTTGAATGATCTCTAAGAAGAATTATTCTTTGTGTTGAGATGAAAAGTAATAAGTTGTTATGGTCCTTTTTGGTTCTTAGTTAGATTAGAACTGTTACATATAACTTTTCTTTGCTTGTTACATTAAAATGCAAAAGTATTTAGGTGATATTTGAAAATATTTATCCTTGTGATCTTTGTTGAAAGTATCTTGATAGGGTATCCTTGTAGTATATCAAATACCTTTGTTGAAATGCATATTTGTAAAATATCATAGTGATAGTTCATGCATCTTGTTGGAAAAATATATTGGTGACACTTCATGCATCCTTGTAGGAAAACTATTTGAGTGATAAATCATGCAAAAGAATCTTGGTAATGTATATCACATGATCGAATTATTTGAACACATTTCATGTATATTAGATGCATTTCATATTATTGAAATTAATTAGAATAAGATTCTGTTAGATGCATTTCAAGTATTTGTTGAAGAAGTATATAATCTCGAGTACCTTGCATATACTGAAGTATTTCATGTAATTAATTAGAAAATTTATTTTTTGAAAGATGTATTTTAAGAATCTTATTGAACAATATATATGTTTACTTCTAACCATGTGTCTATTGGGAATGTGAAAAAGTATCCTTGTTAAAGAAGCATCTCTATTTCAAGTATCTTTGTTGAAGAATATGGCTTAGTTGTTGGGACTGAGTTCCTAGATTCCCTTAGAGAGCAGTCTAGTATCCATTTCTAGAGAGGTAGTCTGGTGGATTGACACCCCTTTTCCTACGCCATATCACTCTACTAGTCCAGGTTCTTGCATTGGAAGCCAGGAAACAGGATGGTGACCCGATATGTAGTGGAGATGGATAGGAAAGTAGTAGTGGGAAGCATTGAGGTTCTCAGAAGAGGTAGTTCTGAGAATTGCTAAAGTGATTGCACTCTTCTTATGGGAGGAATATTGTCCCGTTGAAGCTAGTTGCCCAAATTTGAGACAAGTATTCTCTCATGTGTTATTCATGTTGTATTATTTTGTATAGGTTCCATGGTGATTGATTTATGCTATATTTATGTTCATGATATAGTAGTTAAAGAATACTCTTATATCATGTATCGTACATTTTTATACCTGATGTTAATCATATGGTTGATTAAAATATGATTTTCAGGTGAATGTATCTTTGTTGATATTTAAAGACCCTGTACTGGGGATTGAATATTGACCGTTGCTACTAGTCTTGGTTCTCACACAGGAAGCCAGAAAATGGGATGGTGATATATTGAGGAACAAGTTAAGTGAAGGGAGTCACATCCCATAAGCAGTGGATATAGACATAAAAGTAGTAATGGGAATTATTGTGGTTTCTCGAAAGAGGAGTTCCGAGAAATACTACTTGAAAACTGAAGGTAGTGATCCCTTTTAAAGTTGTAAAAGCATGTATGTATTATGCATAGAGGATGTGCATGGTTTAAGGGGGAGGGGATGTAATAACCCGAGTGTTAAGCCCCGGACATATGTAATTTGTAATTGTTTATTATTGTGGCACAAGATGCCGGAAAAGGGGTCTTTAAGGACCTAGAGACATTATTATTATTTTGTAAATAATTAATTAATGAAAACAACCAGCACAATGAGGACCACTAAAAGAGTATGGGAGGCCTAGATCCACAATGTGAGGGGGAATGGGGACATTCCTAGCACTTTAGAACTTGTTTGGTTGATCTCGGTCCATATGTATGCCTTAGTGGTTTTCTTAATTGATGATCACCCAAACAATGTACAAATGACTCAAATTTTGATTAATTTATCCTATGTTGGTATTATTGAGCCTAATTCATGATTTAGTGGGCCTCCTTAGTGTTTAGGTGGTTGACACTTGTTGATTGAGCTCCTTTGATGGGTTTTTAACTCCTTATGTAAATACTTGTGTAAATCCTTATGTAACTCTTGTGTAAATCATTGTGTAACCCCCCATTTATATTTTGGGGAGATGCCTTGGTTTGTGTGACACCTCACCTCACTAATTTTGAGTTGGGTGGAGTGGCTTGGAGTCATTCTCCTTGAAATTCGAATTGCTTGGGTTTAATTAGAGTTAAACTCTTGTGGTTGAATTAATCCCCTTGAATTGACTCAAGTTGGATTACCATGGTTTGATTTTGACCCATTGGTCTATAAATACATGTTTGATATCCTTGGTTTGGGGGTCGTTTTTCATGGTTATTTTAGATGGTTGTTTATTATGATTGTTCATACCTTTGATGTGCCTTTGTTTCCACTACTTGTCTTTATCCTTGAACTGCACATAAATCCTTATGGTTAATGGCGATATCTCGATGGCCTAAGGGGTCTGGATTACCATTGCACCTGGTAGTGGGGTGGAAGAGGAAGTATGTAGCGATGAATAGAGTTTTGGATTCTCAAGCTGATACTTGAGTTATTATTTAGTGCATCTATATTATGTATCTATGGCCTCATATTGGGGTGGCCTATCAAAGTGAGACATGGCTTGGCAGTGCCAAAGGCTGGGCGGAATGTGGTCTGGATGATGCCAGTTGCGTATTTATATGATAAGTGATTTATCTCATGTTTATTTAATTTACTTGGATATGATATGATTTATTTAAGGATGTGAATGTTTGATGAAACATATGAGTTATTTGTGGAAGAAATTTCTCATAGAATTCAATCTATTTATGCAAGTAAATTTTATGAAGGAATTGGAAATAGTTTTTGGGATTTTGTGCACAAATTATTTGAGAAAATAATCATTTGGTACCTATTCTATAGAACTGATATTTCTTCCCATTTTCATTATATAATGTGTATTTTGATGGTGCAGTATCCATAGAATAGTTTAAGACACTTCTCTTTGATGCTTCTACCTTTTATTCGAAAACTAGTTCTTCGATCAGACTGTTTGACATAGTTTGGAGAATTATCACATGAAGTGTTTGTAAAAATTCCTAAGTGTTAATTTTATGTTTATATATGATAAATAATATTGAAATGTATGTGAGAATGTGAGGATAAATATTCTTGGTAGTTTTGGGTAAATGTCTACCGAAATTCTAGATCAATTTCCAATTTCTAGCTCCTTCAATAGAATTGTTTTGAGTAGATTTGTGACTTTGCATATGAAGAGTTTGAAAAAATGTTAGAATGAGATATAAATATTTTATGACTGATAAAAACATGTCATTTAGAGTTGCAATTTCATTTGAATTATTCTACCAGCTCTCGATTTAAATATTCTAGTGATTCCTTGAATTACTAGTCAATTCGGATGAGTAGAATTAACTTATTTTGTGGATTGTTTAATGGAATTTATATGGGTGGAAAGATACATCCATATTATTGTAATTGATCCCTGATATGATTTCCATGAGCTACAATATACATATATCTCTTTTTATTTGGGATTTGGAAATTTTAATTGAAAACTATGTATGTTGCAGTGAAATTGGCAAATAGTTTTTGGTTTCGAATCTCTATTTTTTGTAAAAGATGAATGTACAGCTATATGATCTCTTATTGGTGCTTTAATTGTGTGGTAGAATGCTATTTTTCAGATCTGTACCTTCACCTCTGTGTGCCTCAAAACTCGTTACGATTTGTTTGATTGAATTCTTGGCAATGTTTATTAACTAGTTGTATTGATTGAACTTGAAATATCCTTCGTTTATGTACTCGGATCGGATATGCAAAAGTAATTTATTTTTCTGTACATGCATGCTTAAATATTTGTATAATGGATGTAGGCTTACTTTTTGGTTCATTGGCATGGTTGTGTGTCGAATTTTTGCAATACTAGTTGTTAGTATTGAACAACTAGTTAACTAGTTCTTGTGGATTCATTTTCATAATTACTATGTTTAGTTAATTGGAAATGGTAATTAGCCCTTATTTACATGTTATTAGGTGTTAATTAGCCATTGGACTTGATAAACAGTGGTTAAGTGATAAACAAATGAAATTATAATAAATACCATCAATTATGCGCTAATTGTTGTTAAGTATCGTAATTGGAACACTAATTACTAATTAATCATGATTAAGAGTAAATGCCATTTAGATTGGGAATTTATGTGTGAATTGGATTGGAAATGATATGTGATGTTGCTAGAAGGTGTTAGTAATCCTTTCCAACCCTTGGATCAAACATTTGAATAATTATTGAATTTATTTTAATTTATTTGTAATTAAAAGGACTTTGTCATGAAACAAATATTGCAAAATGAATTTTAATATTTGTTTAACTGGTCCATTGTGCTAAAATTACATAATTAGTGTTAGAGAGCTAATTATATGTCCCTCATACCCATTTATATCCCCAGGGTACATTACAGACATCCCTAATCGAAGGAACACCATCTCTGAAAGGAGGAATAAGAATAATAATACAAAATAAAATATATTTCGTAGTTATATTTATTTAACACTATAGTAGATGTAGTTTCATTTGATTTCATAATTTACTTTTACCCATGCATTGAACTTGTTTCTTATTACATTTCACTTTGATTTGAATAAGACAAGACAAACTTCTCTGCCTGCAATGCATTTGACAAATTTGTTGTTAGATGTGTGTGTAAGTATACATATTCTGGGGGATTCTAGGTGGTTCTCATACACTCCCAAGAAAAGTGCATGTGTTATAGTTGGAGCTAGTTTTTATGCCCCATATTGTCTAGAATGTGCCCTTCAAGATATACCAAAGCGAGGGTATTTGTTTCCATTATAAAATGCCAATTTTGGGCTTTGTATGTAAAAGTGTTTGTCTATTGGGGCTTAAGGCCCATGGTCTGGTCACGGTAGGTCCTCTTTATTTTAATTATAAGGAATATTTTCCTAGTGCCTTTGTTGAGTACCACTTGATGGGCAGAAGTCTCCTATCATGTTAGGCCTTTGTTCCCTAGGTTGGTGCTTCGGTGCTTCTTGGGATGGACCCACTAAAACACATGGCTTAGGGGATCCTAGCCACACTCATTTTTTTTCTATGTAGAATGATATTGTGCATGTAAGGGTTGTCATACCCACCTTATTACACCTCATTTATGCCCACTTGGACCTCTCTTGTTATATATTACCCCTCCTCCTGGTCTACATGTGAAAAGTCCATGATGACATCATCTTCTTCAAGAAAGCCTTACCTTCCTAATGTTAGAATATTCACAAATATTGAGAGGGGAGTGAATCAGTATTGAGAAATTGTTACCATTTTAACCTAAAGCACATCATGTAAACATTAACCATTGGCAATTACATTCATCATCACATAAACCAAACGAAGTGCACAAGATATTTTTGTGGAAACCCAATATGGGAGAAAACCGCATAATGCTTTTCTTATATCAAATAAATATTACATTTATTTTATGAGAACCCACTCAAAGGAATATGTGAATGCCTAAATTTACTAGTACCAAGTAGAAGGAAGCACCAAATTCCTAGCTTCCAACACTAACTAAAAGGAAGCACCAAATCCCTAGATTCTCTAACACCTACTAGAAGGAGGCTGCAACCCCCTAGATTCTCTAGCACCAACTCCTTGAATTCTTCAACACCAACTAAAAGTAAGCACCAAATCTCTGCCTTTCACCACCCTGTCACCTTAATATGAATAAAAGTATCAACTTGTTGTTACTTCTCTCTTCAAGGATCAGTTCTCGATATAAGCTATAATATTCTTTCCTTCTTATCCTTTAGCCAATTCAGTCCCTACTGTTGTCATACTCTTCACACTTTCAATCAACATTCAATTATGAATTCAAGTACTTCTAATTTTTCTTCTTAAAGAGTGCCAAAATAGTATTAAAACAAACACTTCATATATGCCCCAAGTTATATACCATGATGCCTATTTAAATATGTAAACAAATATTGTCAAACTTGTTGAAATAATGTATAATAATTACCTTCATATATGCATACAAACCCTCTCAAGTTAGTCTAAAAATGTGTACCAATGATGTCCTCTAATCCTATAATATACCCTAAAAACAACCTTCAAATGAATCCATTCCTTACTTTCTTTAACCCTTATAAACTTTGTTCCTTCTCCTTGTACCTTCAATGGTTTTGTACTATGGTTTTTGTACCTTTGTTGTTTTCGTACCCCGGTTTCTATGCATTCATAGTTTATGTATGTTGGTTTTGTACCTTCATTGTTTTTGTACTCTAGTTTAGATACCTTCATTGTTTTTGTACTATGGTTTCTATACCTTCCCAATTTATATACCCTCACTTATGTACCTCCTTTGCTTTTATACCTTCGATGTTTATGTACTCTACCTTAGTTATGTCCTCCTCTACCTTCACTAGGTACTTATCATGCTTCTAGAGTCACATCATCATCATCATCCTTTACACCCTAGATCATTCAAACTATTTTCAAGAGATAAACCCTAATCCATATAAAAAAGAACCTTTTCCAAGAGAGAAACCTTCGTCCAAAAGAAACCCTTAACTTTACTTGAAACTTTTATCCTTGCTAAGAAGAGATGAGGAGATGAGATAAGCAAATGAGGCGCCTTTGTTGGATATTTATACTCATGAAACCATTTTAGTTGGTCCAAACTCACATTTAAAATAATATTTTTTATTCCAAATTTTAGGAGGCCTGACCTAACACTTGGAAGGGGGTTTCCTAGGGCCAACATCACATGTAATGCTTATTCAAGATGAATTTATGAACACAGCTGGCATGTAATGCTTTTACATATTTTATAATAATTTCTCCCCAATGCTTCAAGGAGGGTGTTTTGCTTCTATTTTCTTCTTCAACACTTCTTCAAGATACTTCATATGGACACATCATCATTGCTTTAGGGGATTCTTCAATTTTCTTTTTAGAGTCTTCGATATTGAGTTGTATTCATGGTTTGACCAGTTCATGTTAGCTTCTCAAGGATTTATCAACATTACTCAAACATTCTCCCTTTATCACTGCCACATCATCGTCACTGTTACATACTCATCATTACCACCACATCATCATCATCATTGCCACTATGACATCAATGAAAACAATTTCTCAACAACTAAAGGGGGGGGGGGGGCATTGATGGGTCTTATAGATTGTTGGGGTTAGTTGGGAAAATACGTACTCCTTTGGATCATTGCTTCATAAATTAATCCATATAAATGATTTTATCATTATTTTTAGTCTTTTGTGGTTTAGTCCTTGGCTTGTGGCCGACAAAGCCTATTTTTAAGTTATTTAATTTTTTAGTAAAGCACGATCTAAAGTCAGAAAATATTAGCATGCCTCATATAAATAGAGGATCCTAACACTCATTTGTAATAAAGACAAGGGTTCTAATATGTGCTTATTTATTTTTCTCTTTGCATATTGGAGCATTTGAGCTAGGTGCACCTCTCTTTTTCACATACTTCTCTTGTGATGAATAGTGGAATGATGAAATTTTAGGGTTTTATTTCTTACAAGGCTATTTCAAAGAATAGTTGTTATAACTCATGAATAAAGAGGATGTTATCACTCCAGGAAACTCCTCTAGGTTGTAGCTCGAGGATGTCTGGTAACTTAAAATGTTTTTAGGGTTTTCTGATATGGATCAAGTCAGTTGACCTATATAACCTTTCCACTCTCAAGACATGCATAAAACTCACTCATTTACAAGCCCTTATTTACAATTGCTCAGAAGTTGAAAATAAGGTGCAAGGATGAAGAACTCATCAGGATGGCATATTTACATACAAAACACATGCATATAAATGGCTAAATCCTGATAAGTATGGCACTTATAAATCAAATTGTACTAGAAAACCAATAGGATGATAGCTATCAGCTTTTTAATCAATCTGAAAATGACCTAAAGACACATTCAGGCATAAGTGCAGCAAAGAAAGAGATGATGGATGAACAGATCATAAAAAAAGAGATTATATTCATGAATAAGTAAAATGAGAAGCATGAAAGCATTATAGGCTTATAAATCCCCGAAGTTGAACCCTTAATATAAATTCTATCTTAGGCTTTATAGCCTTTTTACAAAAAGTACAAATCCTAAAACTTCGATCTATTTTTACAAAAAGTGACTGTTTTTCCAAATTAGGGTTTCAAACCCTACCTAACTATTTGTCTAACTATGATGAAGATTCAGTTCACTGACTGAACATTAAATAGCTAAAGTATTTGCTGATGATCACTGCTACTGGTCCACTGTCAGTTAACCCATTGATTTCTCCTTGACAATGAGGGTTGATGACTTTATGACGATGTTTTGTCATAATAGATCTAAACAAACCCTTTCTGATACTTCTGTCAGCATATTTTATCTTTAACTTACGTCCCTGAGCCATCTGCAGTCACCAAAATCCGGTTCTGTCTATCAAAAACTCGCTTTTAAACCTCTGTCTGCTTTCGATGGTTAAGCGACTAGTCTATCAGAACTTTTAACTGCTGAAAAGAGGAAGAACCCGTCGGTGATCGGAAGCTTTTAACACTAAGGATCGGAAATTTAAACTTGAATGCTGTCATAGTGTCAGTGATTCCAACCACTAACTAACTCGTCGGCAATCAGAAGCTCTAAACACTAAGGATTGAAACTTTAAACCTTAACACTGCCATAGTGTTAGCGATTCAAACCACTAATGTCGCGACTGTTAAACATTGGAGGTCAGGAGGACAAACCACTAATGTGTCATAAATTCAAACCACAAGACTCTTCATAGTGTCGATGACATGAAGGACAATCCCTCCAAAACATCGGTGTCTTTGAGGACTAAACCTCCGACCGCTGTCAAAAAAATGTTTCGATGGCAGTCAAAAGAACTGCAGTTCGGAAAAAAAAAAAAAAAATTTCCATTAGGACGTTCGTCATTTCCCTTCTGAAACATTGGTGGCATAGAGGACTAATGCCTCGGCTCAATCTTCAACAAACTCCCGACAGCGAAAAAACGAAACCATCAAAAAATAAAAAACGTTACTCCATAGTCAATATGCATTGGCTAGTTAAACCGCCAAAAGGGTTTTTCACCCGATATTTATCTTCCATCTTTCGGTGGTTAGTGTATATGTTGCACCCCTTTCTAATCTGCCGAAAATGACCCTTTTTGGTGGCTAATGAGATGTTTTGAGCCTCGCCTAAGCCACCGAATGTACCTTTCCTGCTGCTGCTTGCCACTCGCTTTCAACGGTTTAAACCCATTTTATCTCTCTTTCTAGTCTACCAAAATCACCCCTTTTTGATGGCTAATGAGCTATGATAGTCCTTTCCTAAGCCACTGAAAGCTACAACTTTTGAAATTTTCATCCAAACCCAAAATAGAGGCTTTCAAACTATCAGTGATATTTATATCCTTCATTGCATGAGTTAAATTCTTCATACTATCAAAATAAATTATTTTGGGAGATAACAGAGGATCTACTAATTATTTATCTTACTCTTTCCTTGGTGGACGTTAGTAAGATCTTTCCACTCTCTTCTTTAGCATTGCTTTTGCACCTTAAGCAAGGTAAATTAGGGTTTTATTAGCATCTTGTCAATATTATTTGAGGAGACTTCCTCTTGAAGGAGATATCCATAGAGGGGAATTGGGATTCATTGGTTGTCCTAATTAGGGTTTGACTACTTTTACCCACCTAGGGTTACTAGTCTTTTCATTTTCCTTGATTAGTAAATCATGAATAGACAAATTGAGTAGGGACATTTACCTTATTCTCTTATTTCCCTAGGGTTAAGGACTAAGGTCGTGACCCCTTATCTTCTCTCTTTTATCAAAATTATGTTGTACATATATTGTAAAAATACCAAAAATATGGATAATTTAAAAAAAAACTTAAAATTAGAAAATTCATATCTCAAAAATAATTTGAATTCGGAAATTTTGCTCTGCTAGAATAGTACACAGTAGGTGATTATATGTTGGATTTTCAAGGTTGTCATTTTCCGGTGGTTGATTTGTGAGATATTATGTGACTTGTACATGCTAGGGTTTCTTTTTGCACATCTATTATAGTAGGTACATCAGGCATATTGATCAATTTAGCTAATTTTGAAGGCCTAAAAAGAAAGGATTTAAGGCCTAGGTTAACCCCTAGGGGATTGGATATCTATTGGAAAATGTTATAAGTAGGACCACTATCTATTAGGGGGGTGATAAGGGATTGAGAATATCTGGTTATGAGCTTTCATATCTTATTTAAGTCCTCCCTTGTTAGGATTTATAGGCTTCCCTTGTCTATACTCAGTCTATTAGATTATATTTGCCTAACTTAGGAGTCATTACTTAATATTGGGTCCACTTGGGATATTGGTTCCACCAGTATATAGTCACTAGAGTGTGGGGAACACATATAGAGGTTAACTACAACTGGCTACATGTTCATGCATCAGATTATGTGTCTCTGAGACCAATCCCTGCAATTTAGGAGCCACTGGGGGAGTGCCACCACCAACCTCCTTCAGTTGTTGGTAGTTGATAACTAGTTAAGTTAAGTTGTGCTCTAGTTACATTCAGTTAGAGCTAGTATTGCATGGTTTCATGTGGTTCGGCACCTATTCTCACCTACCTCGTCAGTTTAACTGGTTTAATTGATTGAGAGACTGAATTAGACATCTGGAGTTAGACTAGTGAGCTCCGATAGTGATTTAGACACTTCTATTTAGTCAATCAATTAGTCTTGAGTTGGTAGATTCAAACCCTATCCACATGATTCGAATCCTCCTTTATGTAACATTCATGTATACTGCTAGGATTAATGAAGTTTATACTGTAATTATACTGAGCAATTCTTATCTATTTTCTGTGAAATTTGTCTTGTTCAGTGTGTATTTTTCATTCCATTACACTGCATAATAATACAATTCAATTGCACTCATTTCCTGAAGATCAATGGCATAATAATTTAACATCCCTTAACCCTATGGAAGCACACCATTTTCCCTACTATACAAGGTACAATATATATGGTAAGGTGGCATTTTTTGGGTTGATTTCTATCAATTTTTCGAAGTGTTTTTACTGTTGCAACTTCATAACAACAGTACAATACTGAAGATATTTTTATTAGAATCCATGACAATGTGTTATAACTCCTTCCTCTCACTTAATATATTTCTTCATTATTTTCACTACATAAGGCACTAGTCTTTGCTAAGAGGTTTCTTGGGAAAGGTGTGTGTATGTTGTTTAAGTAATTGAAAATATCATTCACCAAACTATATGGATTACCGCATCGGTCTTAGGAGTTGACCTAAATTGTTAATAATATAGGTTTTGGTGACACTGGGCACTAGCTTCTCTCGTGCTTAGCACTCGTTGCACCATGATCCATGACCTTGCTCAAGGGTGCTATTTTGACGATAATAATATGCATGGTAGAATTCATGTTTGGTTGTGTAGTTAAATAATTAGGGATCCTATAGCTTGCTTCTACTAATAATACTTATAGTAAGCAATTAAGAGTGGTGTCGATAACATGAAAGGAAAAATTCAGAGATGAAATTAAGGTACCCCATATCCTTGATAATGGGAAAAGGTTAATGGGTATGTGACATGAATTAAGGAAATTTTAGCTAGACAACTTATAAGCAACAATGCATAGTGAGTTATTGACATTTTTAACTTCGACTTAGTGGGAAACATTAGTTAACACCTTTCGTAATCGACAATCAGATTTTTAGTTTATTTGTTTATTTATTCAAAAATACTCATTTCACAACACCTACATTCAATTAAAACCCGTTATCAAACTCAATCTGTGAAAACCAATTGTCACAAGGATGTAAGTTATATGAACACTAATTAAAGTGGTGTAGAAACACTAAGTAAAAAAACTCTGACATTTTAACTACATGAACAAAAAAAATACCCCAAAAGTAAACAATGGGATTGAGAGTGAGTAGTGCATCTTGGAAAATTAAAATGATGGGCTGTAAAAAATGTCAAATTCAAATTACATAAGTCATACAATAAAATAAAAGTGTTAATAATAGATTAAAATAAAGTTTGCCAATGAACTTACTTAACTAAGGGAATGTAGGAGTTATTATGTTAGTTGAACATCAATAAATGCAAACCATGTAAATTCTTTTTAGTGTTTGGGAAAAAGTGTGTTATGTTTTAAGGATCCCTACTCTCCAAGTGTAAGATGATCTCACAAATTCTAAAATGATGCAAAATACACACAAGTGTTAAAAATAACTTGGTTGAAGCACTCAATAGAGTTCACGTGAATCTATATGAATACCCTCAGACTCCCACTACGACTTAAAGTCTCCACCAAAGTTGCAATCATGGAGTTAGTGTAACCTTGTTATTTCAGAGAGCATAAATGGATATGAGAATGTGTGGGGCACCACCCTTTCCTAGAGGTGGAACAATGTATTATCTACATTACACGGAGGTGGAACAAGGTAGCAACTACATTGTAAGGAGGTGGTACAATGGAGGTAAACTGTATAGAGAATCATAGGGTATGATATGGAGAATAAATGTGCACGGGATAGTTGGAGCAATACCCATGGATTGGAAATTATTTGTACCCATTTGTTTGGTTGTTTCAATAATGAACTCACAAATTTACATTATTAGAATAATGGAAGCAAACTATGGCATTGGAAAGGAATTCCCTAAGAACCTAATAATCATGGTAAACGATGTCATTGAAAAGTAAGTATGGATAAATTTATGTCTAATTTTTTTATGCAATGCAAGATTGCATTTCCTAAGCACCTAGTAATCATGGCGAACAACATAATTGAAAATTTAAGTTTGGCTAAATTTATGTCTAACTTGTTTATGTAAGTTTTAAAAATGTGTAGAGAAGCAAAGCATATAGATTCTTTTAAGGAAAATACACCAAACCATTCCCGCATAATACATAGATATTTACCTTGGAAACCCTTAACCAAGAAAACTTAGACACTAGTAGAATATGGCAAATAAATGACTACATGACTAAAAAAGTTAGCCACGAGAGTGATTTTAAGTTAAAACTAACTAAATTAGAGAAAAAAAACTAAAAAATGACTAAATTAAATGAGTAATTTAGTCATGGGATAAAAAATACAACTAAATAGTTAGTCACACAATTACAATGACTAATTTAGTCTATGGGTTTAATATTATTATATCTAACATAATAATATTAAGAAATTTAAAAGATCAAATTTACATGTGAGAAAATAATTTAGAGAGAAGGAAAATTGGGAGGAAATAAAAACCGAGGAAAGAAATTAGGGGAGTTTGTGTATAAATGGGTAGCCCAAGGAGACTAGAGCATGGAACAAAGCAAGAACAAAGGAAAATCTCATTGATCAAGTCCTTCATTAAGTTGTTGATCCAGTCAAAAAACCATAGGTTGGGATAGGAGCGGTATTAAGGCGAGTAGCAATAGGACCAACAAGAGAAGGAGAATCCTAAGAATAATTAGATTTGGATTTTGAATTTCTCACAATAGTCAGATTCTGAAATTTGTGATCGATATTATGATTTTATATATTGAGACCCATCGGTAGCTCTTGTAACCTTCCCACTCACCCAATGAAAGCCTCAGAGGTCTAGAACACCTTTACCTATAGATCAGGGACCACAACTTTTTATCTCCATACATGCATGGAGAAATACAGGAGGGAAAATGGGAGTTCCTTTGATGGTTAGGGACAACACTCAAATACCCTCACCCCTTGTATTTTAGAGCTATAAAATAATCTCTAAAAGGTTTTAAGCTCCAAGAGCTATAAAACCCTTCAGGAAAGGTTTTAATAACCCTTATTTAATTTAATATTTAACTAAATGCAATGATTAATGTTTTGTAGATATTTTTTCCATTTGAGTTTGGGAATGATGTTTATATAGTTGCACCTCGTACTTTCTCATTATTATTATTAACTACTCGTAATATAGTATGTGGGTATTCTGCAGCATCCAAAACTCTAATCTATTATCCAATCCCCTAACAAATATCAAATTAAATATTTTTTAGAAAAAAACACAAAAATAGCCCAAAAATAATCAGACGCATCGCCCGCTCCAACCACCCCCCCCCCCCCCCACTCTCCAACCCCCTCACCAAACACATGTATGAATATAAAACATACCCAACATTCTCCCACTTATAATTTTCTTTTCATAATAATGGGCCATGTTGAATAGTCGCACCTATTACTTTCTCATTATGATTATTAACTACTCGCAATACAATATGTGGGTATTCTGCAGCATCCAAAACTTTAATCTATTACCCAATCCCCTAACAAATATCAAATTAAATATTTTTAGAAAAAAACCCAAAAATAGCCCAAAAATAATTAGACGCACCCCCCACCCTCCAACCCCCTCACCAAACACATGTATGAATATAAAACATACCCAACTTTCTCCCACTTACTGTTTTCTTTGCATAATAATGGGCCATGTTGAATAATGTAACTTCAAAGGATATTCTAAATTTATTTTACTCATGTAACCCAAGGAGGTGTTATTATTCCTCTCGTGGGGTGTTACTATTGTATTTGGTCATGATAGAGTCATGAGGTAAAGCCTCCATTGTAATTCAGGTCAATAGTACCCTAATGAATAATATAATATATTGTTTTTAGTCTTCCTAGGTGAAGTCGGACCAGACGGTTTAGTGGGGCTTACTTGATTAGGGTAAAAGTCACTTAGCTCATTGTGTATAAATAGAAGAGTCATGGTACTTATTTGGACACACAGACTCTCACTTGTGTAGTGCATAGGAGAGAGAGAGAGAGACATAACAATAGGAGGAGGATAATTTTTTTTGGGTTATATCTTATACATCTTATACAGAGGAAGTTTTGTTGGGTTTTCTTCCCCTTGAGGGTTTCCCGGGATAAATATTGTGTCTATCTCGTGATTGTGTTTCTATCAGTGATTCTGGATATGCTGGTGCTATGATTTTTGAATTGAAAACTAATGAATATAGTTTAGCATATGAAACCTTAACATGGTATCAGAGCAAACCTGATTAGGACAACTTTCACAAGGTGAAAATCCCTCTCCCTCCTCTCTGGAAGAAATTAGGGTTTCTGCAAATTTTGGAATTTGGAAGATTTGCTTGCATAGAAAGTTGTGCCTACCTAGAGTGCATATACTGAGACTAGGATCAAGATTTTTGGTTGGTTGAATCTCCAGGAAAAACAATCCCTAGTTTGGTAGTGAACCAAAAAACTGCAGTGAAATAGTTTCAGAAATTCTGCAGTGTTGCAACCTCATAAGTAGGATTTGAAGACTAAATATTTGTGGAAATTGAACCCAAGAGATAGAACAGTTACACTCACAAAATTGCTAATCAAACATGCAAAATTAACACCAAAGGAGACTGAAATTGGAGCATAACACTAATCTGTATTGAGTAAGTGTAGAATAGCCAACCTTATGAAGTAATAGTCTGTTGTAATATATAAGTACATGAGAGATTCAAATGCATAAATATTCCATTCAAAATAGTCAAAAAGAAGACTTACCAAAACTAGTCAAATCACCCATAGGTGCATAAAGCAGTTTCCAAATCTAGGTAGATGCTCATGAATTGGCCAAGTCAAGTGGGAAAGCTAAAGAGGGATGGAAAGATAACTCATACATGCTTTTATTTGGAGAAAAGGAGGGAGGATGATGTGGGAAAAAAGCAATGCAGTTACAACTAGTCTAGCTTTTCCTTTGCTTTAAATCAGAAATAAAACAAGGCTGCTTTACAGAAAAAGCAGATATGTGCTTTGGAGAATATGGAATAAAGTAGACATGATAAAATGGGTTTCCAGGATGTTTCCCAAGTGCTCCATGACTCATTTTTAGCATGTTTTGACTTCTAGTACATGTAGAAGGCAACTAGCATAGAGTGGAATCTAGGAAACTAGGTAATAAGATAAAAATGATTAAATAAAGTCTAAGGTAGGTAACTATGGGTTAATTATTCTAACGCCCCCCCTTAATCCTAAATTTATGAGTAAATATTAGAAAACTATAGGGCCTAGCAACAAGGCTCAGTTACCCTTTACATACTGCTTGTCCATAAAACCAAGGAAAGAGGCAAAAACCCAGTGGGAAAAACCTCCCTTAAACATGGACAAGAAAACAAAATTTGGAAATATTGTCATCAATCATGCTTCACAGCATGATCAGCAATCCCCAGCAATGATTTGAGATTGTTGAATGTATTCTCGCAATTTATTTTTTTTGAAGATGTCAGCTACTCATTCTAAAGATGCACAGAAGAGTAGATGAATGGTACCATCATGCACAAGCTTCCTGATGTAGTGCATATGGATCTCAATGTGCTTGGTTCGTTGTCTCTGAATTGGATCATTGTAGATTCAAATGGTGCTCTTATTATCACAATAGATAATAGTTGAAAACTCTGATTCGAAGCCACATTCTACAAGTATTCCCTGCAACCACAAACATTGAGTTGTTGCATTTACAACTTCTCTATACTTTGTTTCTGTAGATGAGAGTGCTATGGCACTCTGCTTCTTGCTTGACCAGCTGATTGGTCCTTCTGCAAGCATGAACACATATCCTGATGTAGACTTTCGATCTATGTTGTCACCTTCCCAATCACTGTCAATAAACGCAATCAAATCAAGATCATATTTTGCTTTGTAGAAGATCCCATGAGTTCTTGTTCCTTGAACAAAGTTTAGGATCCTTTCGGCTGCTCTTCAGTGGATCTCATGAGGCTGATCCATGTATCTCAAATCCACACTAATTGCATAAGATAGATCAATTAAAGTGTGTGTAAGATAAAGCAAACACCCAATCAACTACCTATACAATGTATTATTTACCATAGGAGAAGAACCTGCTTCTTCAAGCTTAACTCTTGAAAGGAAGGGAGTCTTGCTTGGATTGCAATCTTTCATGTTGAACTTGTTCGGAAAATATAAGGCATACATGGACTGATGTAATTTGATTCCATGTTGGGATTGAGCAATTTTGAGACCCAAGAATTGGCTCAACAATCCCAAATCTGTCATAGAAAATGCATGGTTCATTGCATCCTTCAAGGAGGCAATCTATTCTTTGAACTTCCTATAATCAGAAGGTCATCCACATACAAGAAAATAACAATAAAATAACCATGAATCAGCTTCAAATAGACATTAGTATCAGACTTTCATCGAACAAAACGCAGTGACAGCAAAATGCCATCAATCTTGGCATACCAAGCCTTGGGGGCTTGCTTGAGCCCATACAATGATTTATTTAACCTGCATACTAAAGATGGATTAGAAACAAACCCTTTAGGTTGCTGCATGTAAATATGTTCAGTGAGATCTCCATTTTGGAAAGCACACTTCACATCCATGTGATGTACCTCCAACTGCTTCGAAGTTGCAATGGCTAAAGCTAGCCTTATGGAGTCCATCTTTTCCACTGGTGCAAAGGTTTCATTGTAGTAAATACCATGTACTTGTGAGTAGCCCTTGGCTACCAATATTTCCTTATATTTCAAAGGTGAACCATCAGCAACAAAATTAGTCTTGAAAACCCACTTACATTGAACTAGCTTCCTCCCTGGGGAAAGATCAACCAGTTCCCAAGTGTTGTTCTTCTGGAGCGAGCTGAATTCTTCTTTCATGGTTGTTTTCCATCTTGGATAATGTGCTGCATATTCACATGTCTATGGATCGCATTCAACCATCAGATATCACTTCTCAGCAAATAGAGGATCTTTCACACAAAGGGCACTCTCAAATTGAGATCTAGTCCTCCTAGTGTCATTAGGATTTCCAGCTAGTTCCCTAGCTACATGAATGCTCTTGCTTCCCATTTTGGTCTTGTAGGAATGTTAGGATCTACAATCAAATCATCGTTATCATACATATCAGAATCAACAAACTCATTAGTCTCTTCACTTACAATCAATGGATCTGGTGGTGAAGAAGACTCTCCAACTTCAACTGCTACTAAAGGCTCTTCTTGGAAATGAACACTTCTTTCAATGAAAGCTTTGTTAGTGCTCAAGTTGATCAGCTTGTACCCTTTTGAATCTTCAGAACACCCAAAAAATAGGCACTCTTGGCTTTGGGGTTACAAATCCTTCCTCTTTTCTGTTGGAATTCTAGCCCAAGCCTTTGAGCCAAAAATCCTGAAATGGGTCACATCTAGCTTGTGCCCACTCTAAAATTTGAAAGGAGTCATACCATCATGCAAAGTATTATCCTTCATAATGTAGGTTTCCATCTCCTTCAGTGACCTATTATTTCTCTCAACAACATCATTTTTCTGTGGTGTGTAAGGGATCAAATGCTGCATCTAAATACCTGCATCTTTACAATACTGAATAAACTCAGACTTGACATACTCACCACCATTGTCAGATCTGAGGATCTTGAGTTTCCTCGCAGACTGGATTTCAACCAAGGCTTTAAAGACTTTGAAGAGGTCAAAATTTTCATAATTATGCTTTAGGAAGTGAACCCAGCAATACCTGGAAAAGTCATCTATAAAAGTGAGTGCATATTTGGCTTGACTCATGGACATATGAGGAAATGGACCAGCAATGTCACTATGGATCAACTCAAGAGGTGCAGAGGTTCTCTCATGACTAGCTCTCTCATACTTGTGCTCTGGGTGTTTTCCTAGGATACAACCTTGACAGACTCCTTTAGAAAACTTGATCTTTGGTAACCTTATGACCATATATTTTTCACTCAAATCAGAAAGATACTTGTAGTTAATATGGCCAAATATTTCATGCCAAAGCTTTCTTTCCTCATTAGCATGAATCAGAAGATCAGAGGGGTTTGAGTAGGGTAGAGAATGGGAAAACATGTATACCTTCGAAGTGTGATCAACAACACCTTTTGTTATTACTTTACCATTCGAAATCTTAGTGATTTCAGCATCATCAGGGGATAAGATGACCTTCTTTGGAGACCCAGTGTGAGTCATCTGATACAATGACAAGAGATTAGAGGCAAGACCTGGAACATACAACACATTATTGAACTTACCATGGTCAAGCTCAATCCTTCCCTTCCCCAAAATGTCAATGAGAGAGTCATATCCCAAAACTATTGGTGGACCTTTCAACATGTCAAGAGAGGAGAATGCCTCTTTTGTCGAAACCATATGTATAGAAGCTCCAAAGTCTATGATGAAGCTAAGTGAGCTTGATGTGCCAGCAACCAAGGCATGTACTCTCTCTCTTTCCTATGAATTCAATCCTCCCTCCCTCTTCTTTGAGCAATCAGGAAGGGAGATGTTATTCTTCTCCAGGATTTGGGTCAACATGTCAATTTGATTTTTCATACAGGAGCTCTCAGGATGATAGCCCTTACTACAGTATGCGCACTTGCTCATTTCTCCTTTGTTATTCTTCTTCTGGGAGTTCTTCTTGGAACCTTGGGGCTCCTCTTAAGACTTAGACTTGTCTCTCTTTTGCTCAGGTGGATTTTTATCTTTTTTCTTACTTTTTGAATCCATCCTTGAATCTCTAGCAACCAAAGCTTGGTCTTTGGAAGGTTTGATGGTTCCCATCATCACCAACGTATCTTTTTCCTGTGTGAGGGATTCCATGAAATTTGCAAGCTTAGGCATCTTCCAAGTTCAAGCTGTCAACTTGGTGGCATGGAAGGTTGAAACAAATAATGAATAGTTAGGGCCAAGCTTAGAGAGTATGGACAAAACTAGTTGCTCTTCTTTCTTTTCTATCCCACACTGTTTCAACTGCAAAACAAGGGCCTTAAACTTGGAAAAGTATATTTGCAATGATTCGAAGCTACTGGGACTCAAGGAGATTCGCTCATTCTCGATTTGATGTCCTCTCATCTCATATGTCTTTCCAAAAATATATACAAGCTTCTCCCACACTTCATTAGGTGATGTCAATCCATCAATATGGAAGAGGAGGTCTCTTGAAATGCTCAGACACAAAAGACCATAGGCATCATCCCTCTTATTGTGCCATTTTATTTTCTCTACAAATGCATTGGGCTCTACCTTAGTTTCCATAGTCACCCTGTAGAGACCTTTCACTCTCAAAAATATCTCCATCTCAACTTTACACTTAAATAAATTGAATGGAGTCAAGATGATCTTCTGAGATTGGTCCATAGCTCAGAAACTGTGCCCTTCAGTCAGCAGAATATGCTCCCAGCCAAGATGTAGAACCTGCAATAGAAATATGGAAGGAGAGAAATCAATTTACAAAGGCTCTGATACCATGTGGAAATTGAACCCAATAGATAGAACAATTACACTCACAAAATTGGTAATCAAACATGCAAAATTAACACCAAAGGAGACTAAAATTGGAGCATAACACTAATATGTATTGAGTAAGTGTACAATAGAGAAAATTATGAAGTAATAGGATGCTGTAATATATAATTACATGAGAGATTTGAATGTATAAAGATTCCATTTGAAATATTCAAAAAGCAGGCTTACCAAAACTAGTCAAATCCCCCATAGGTGCATAAAGCAGTTTCCAAATCTTGGTAGATGCTCACGAATTGGATAAGTCAAGTGGGAAAGATAAATAGGGATGGAAAGAAAACTCATACATGCTTTTATTTGGATAAAAGGAGGGAGGATGATGTGGGAAAAAAACAAGGCAGTTACAACTAGTCTAGCTTTTCCTTTGCCTTAAATCAGAAATAAAACAAGGCAGCTTTACAGAAAACGTAGATATGCACTTTGGAGAATATGGAATAAATCAGGCATGCTAAAATGGGTTTCTAGGATGTTTCCCAATCACTCCATGACTCATTTTTAGCATGTGTTGACTTCTAGGACATGTAGAAGGAAACTAGCATAGAGTGGAATCTAGGAAACTAAGTAATAAGACAAAAATGATTAAATTAATGTCTAAGGTAGGTAACTATGGGTTGATTATTCTAACAAGATTTGGGATCTCCAGAGAGTAGTTGGATCAACTAAATCTCCTCCCTCAAGCGCATCTACTAGTAAGGTCAGATTTTGATTTTGATAACTTTCAATTTTCAGTGACCTACTGGATAGGATTTCCCCAAGCACTAAGCTTGAGGACAAATTGGAAATCCTAGAAAAAATCCTAGCATGGAAGTATAGGATTGGTCTCATTCTCAGAGATAATGGTCTTGAGAAGTACATCAAGAATGAAGTTGTAGAACCAACAGAAGTTGAAGCTAAAGAGAAGCATGAACAAGACCTAGTCAAGGCAATGAGGATCATTGATGACTCTATTAAGGATCACTTGATCCCACAAGTGTCATCAAAGAAGAAACCAAAGTAGATGTATGATGATCTTTCAAGAATGTATGAATGTAATATCCCCAGTTTTGACCCCGGTTGCATTAAAAGATACATGATGTATATGTTGTAATTAATCATGGTGTGGAGCTAAAGGCAAAAACCCCACCATCGATTTGGTTGTGTATGTTTCGGCAATAGAGATCGTTGCTGATGGTATATCGTGCTATCTAGCACATTATATTTTTGGCATCATGTAAATATGCACATTAATTAAAATAAACCTACAGCCAGTTACGATAGTGCAACGTTAAATGAAAAGGGAATGATTCCTAAGGTTAAGGGGGGGTTGTCTAACCCGTGGGAGCCATTGGGAGTTTGCCATGTGTCGACCACCCATTAAAATTCTGTTGTTCAATTAGTTGGGAGAAGTTATGGCTGGGGAGTGGTGGGTGGCAGGACTGCCAGTCTTTGCCCCACGTACACTCCACCAGCAAGCTCTCTCTTCCTCACGCAAAGGGCAGGGGGACGGTCACCACTCCCCCCACTCTTTCACTCATGGTTTTGGTCTTGCTCTTGGACATGCAGGGAGGTTGGTTTTTCCTCACACACACTGCTTGGGGAATTTCCCCATCATTTTGTTCATCCTCATGCACAGATCAGAAATTGGCATGGTTTTCCTCACGCAGGGGATGGGAGATTGTGATCTCACACGGTGAGCTGGAAGATCGGCCTGAGAGGCATGATTCTGTTGTTTATATGCTTTCCCTGTCAATCTGGGAGTCTCTATTCTTCCCCATCTGCGGACTGTGTAAGGTTCTTGTTGTTTCATTATGGGATTGGGTTGTTGATCTTCCTTGGTCTTGGTTGCTGCATGTGCAAACATCTTTTGGGTGTCGATGAGTTGTTTTGGCCACACTAGGGCCAAGAAAAACTCTGAATCGTCTTATCTGACCTCAGTTGTGTTCACCCTTTCGTTTGGGTTGTCACCTTATTATCTTTATTATCTTCACAGAGCTGTGAACTTTTTGTTTTACTGTGGTATGCAGTGGTTGGTCTTCGGACTGTTTAGAGCAGGATTAGAGGCTGGGTATGCTTGATAAACCTGGTGTTGGGAGCCACTCAGACGGAATTAGACTACTAGCTTTCTTCTCCACAACCCTTGAAGAGTATTGGAAAGGGAAGTCAGGGCCTGAGGGACTGTGAAGAATAGAAAGGACTGATTCCTGGTGTTGGGTGTGTGGATGTCTTATAAGTCAGGTTAGCTCTGGTGCAGGCATCCTTAACTCTCCATTGAGACCACCAGCATAGCATTTATCCTTTCCTAGCTCCTTAACGGCTTGATAAACCCAACTGCGTTGACTTGGTTGTTTTTTGTAACCTTGGCTATGTGTAAGCCTGCTTTGACCCTTATCCCTTGGGGAATCATGCCTAGCTCAGGGGTGGCAGTGTTGCTAAGAGATTGATGAGCACACTGGCCTATGGTTGGGTGGAACGTTGCAGCAACGTAGCTGGTTGCAGGATGAATTCTTCTTAAGATAAGTATTCTTGACCATTTCGTCTCTGCATAATTATTTACTGTTTAATGAATATGATGAACATGTGGTATGATTGAATGAATGTATGTTTTCTTCCACTGTGTATATAAAGGATTATGCATCTTAGCATGTTTTATGTTCTAATAATTTTATATCAGCATTATATGTATGTTCATCTTCATGGGGCTATTTGCCCGGAGGTTTTTGATGTTTGGTAGCATCCTCTTCGCCAGTCGGAGGGTCGGGGACGTTACAGTATGGTATCAGAGCTCTGGTTGCAGCATGGGCCTGAATGGGCTGTTAAGATGCAGTTATAGAGCTTATGTTGTAGCATTTAGGCCTCAGATGGCCATGAAAGATCAGTTAACAGAGGCAAGTTGCTTACTGCCCAGAAGGAAACCAGGAGAAAATGGGTGACGATGGGAAAATCTAAAAAAAAATTCTAAGTGCCAAAATTATTGTCTCATCGAAAAACTTAGTGAGAAGTTATTCCAATGCAGTAGAAGAGTTAGTCTGAAGACCACCCGATGGAGGAAAGCTGGCAGAAAATTCCAAAATTTCGCTAAGGTTCGTCGGTCATCAATGGAGGATAGAGGATGTGGGGGACGCAGTTTCGGTGGAGATCAGCTGAAGACCGCCAAAACGTCGGCTCCACTTAGCTGAAAGAACCTCCGATGTAGATTGTTGGCAATTGAAAAAGAATAGGAGATGATTGAGCTGATGAAGTGGCGGAAAGAAGATTAAAGAAAAAAAATTTAGAAAAAATTTCGAAGTCTCAGATCGTCGACGCATAGGAAGACTTAGTGGGAATCCTTTCCGACGCCGTGGACAGCTAGTTGCAAGGCTGCCCGATACAAACTCGGCCATCGATGAAGCTTAAACAACTAGATTGGTGATGATTAGTTGATTGTATCACCGATGCTTAGTCGTACTGGTTGCCGATGACACGTCTGGGAAGGGAAGAGAAAGAAGGCTCGGTGATAATTAGTTGATTTCATCGTCGACGACTAGACAATGGAATCGCCGATGAACTACGTCGGACAAATTTAGTTGATTTTGCGTCCACCATTGTGGCTGGCTAGTGGACTATCCTTTCGATGGATAGAGTACCCAACCGCCAATGCCACAGAGGATAATTGTTCTAACAACCGATGCGGCGAAAGACAAGCGGAAGATTTCAAAAAAAATTCTAAGGCACGATATCATCGGCGATCGGAGAAGTTAGTGGTTGGGATCGCCGATGACTAGAGGTTAGGATCATCGATGAATAGAATATGAAGCTGTTGAGGCTAGTGAAGTGGATCGGTAATCATTAGTTGAAGGAAGAGCTGATGCAAGGAAGAAATTTCAAAGATTTATCTAAGTGTCGAACCCATCGACGATCGTCGGAAGATAGTTGAAGGAACATCCTCCGTTGCAGCTATTTAGTATACTATCCCTCCGATGGATAGTTGTTCCGACCGCCATTCAAAAAATTATAGTTGAATTATTCGCTGACACCGTGGGAGAAGTTAGTGGTCTGGTCCGCCGATGGGCATCGAAAAAGTTTAGCTAATTGCATGTCCACTTTTGTGGAAGTCTATAGGACTAACCTTCAGATGGGTAGAAGTCCCAATTGCCGATACCACAGTGACTAGAGGTTCCGACTGCTGATAGGCTTGTGGGCACAGAAGACACAGAAGATTTGTTAGCCACCGCTGCGGAAGCCGAGACGACTAGCTGCCCGACCACCGATGCAGCGGTTAGTTGGTTTCCTCGCTGATGCGGTAGGCTTAATGGTCTTCATCGCCGATAAAACTTGGAGTATTAGACCGCTTCAGGGCCGATACAGCGGAAGGAAATAGACGAACAAACTACCGATGCAGATCAGAAGCTTAGACATTTTGATTATTGAAACGCCAGAAAGATAGATGAATGGGCCACCGATGAGCACGGAGAAAACTAGAGCTTTTGACCGCCGAAACGTCAAAAATGTAGTTGGAAAAAGAATTTCAAGACCGAAAAGGAAGAAAGCTCTAGGTGGTTGAAGTTAGCATTTTAGACCAAAATACAGTGGTGTGTTTTGCCATCATTCTGGAAGTGGTGTGGTTTTCACACCCGAGGTCAAAATGAAGCATGTGGATAGGCGTTGGAAAACTTATCCAGCGGGGAACAAGGAAGAGTCACTAGAATTTGAATTCGGAGCAACAAAGTGCTACTGATTGCTTGAAAAAGAAATGTGCTGCTGTCAATATGGACAAATCCGGGAATTGCATGCCTAGAGGTAGCAAGACCATTAAGTCAAACCAGATGTTGTGTGGAAAAGGAGTTCCATGCAAGGATGAGGGACTTGAAAAGGGAAATTTCCTTAAACCTTGTCTTGCTAATTATGATTTCAAGTTTTATACATGAAATTTATGAGGATATGCCTGGCATGCATAAGATATTACATGTTGGTAAGAATAGTGAGAATTATACATTTATAATGAGCCACTAATGATAATTATTGCATTGGTGTTGGCATTAGTGGAAAAACAAACGACGACATGGTCATGGATGAATATGTTGCTGATGCTGATGGATGTGACCAGCAACCCTACGGAAAAAGGGGTAACGCAACAAGCCCAGAATCAAAAGTTGGTGAGCCACTTCTGCAATCTCTTGCAAACCAAACTGGTAATGTCAAGGGTGTAAGTAGGACCCATGAAGGTAAGAGTTTAATTATGACAATTGCATGGAGTGGTAAAAGCAAGAGGTCTCATACCATGTGGGTATTTGAATCTTATACTGCATTCATATAGAAATGTGTCATGCCTATATTATGTTGTTATGAGCATAGTAGCCCAAGGAAAGTAAGATGATCTTGATTGTAGTCATGCATCCTATATGAAGTAGTCATGGTTAGGCCATGCATGGTATGTTTGAATGCATAGTATTCCTGAATCAATGCAAGGTAGCATTGAGTGGATATGCATTAAAATATTTTATAAATCTTGTAGTTATGCATTGAATGGATGCATATGAAGGGTGTGAGTAACTGATTACGTAAGTATGGGTGCAAATGTTATGATGCATTGCATGAATGCATTGAGATATTGCATGTGATATTATGAATAACTAATAGCTGAAATGATGAATTGATGACAATTCTAGAACCATTTCAAGAGCTGTTATGAATGCAGGATAGTAAGTGCATGAAGAGGGTAGTCATGATTAATTGGCTGCCGGAAATGCTCTATGGAAGAGCAAGGTGGTACAAATGATACGCTTGTGAAGTAAGGAGTATCTAAACCTTTCATTTAAATTACATAAATGAGGGGGATTGTACCCTGTAATTTAAAGTATGATAATGATTGTGTGAAGTAAATGAGTTTTGGTAGTATTGATGTGATTAATAGCTGGAAGTATTTGAATTTTATAAATTCTGAAAATGCTTCAGTGATGGTTGTAGCAATGAAAAGGTTATATGCATCATGACTTACCAAGTGTTTGGCTAATTGAAGTTCAGGTTTCAGGTAGATTGTTTGGGGCATGCAAATGAGAGTAAGACCATGAAAAATGCTGGAATCTACCATGCGAAAGAGCCAAACCTTATGAGAAGAGTCTCATGGCTGTGAAAATAGTTTGTATGCATAATGGGTTGTTAAATTTGAATTTGTGAATTTCAGATTTAAGAAATTGTTGACAACTACTAATCACTATTGGCTTGCATAAGATTGTGTCAGGAGGACACATTGTAAGTGGGTGTTCATGTTATGCTAGTAAGCATAAACTTATAATGGGCATAGTAGTGTTGCTTACAAGAGACCCACAAATGAAGATCACCTCATTGCCAAGCAAATCAATTTTTGTAGTAAACAGAGTTGCAAATTCTCATTGAATTTAATTACTAATGTCATTGCTTGGTTATGGAACAATCAAATTTGGATTGTATTATCAGATAATGATTGACTGTTTGGCTATTTGATGAATGTGCCAGGGGTACACACTGCAAGAAGATCATGTGAGATGGCCTGCAGGAGCCAAACTCCATTGGACATTTTGGAAATGTCTCATCTGCACTACATGTTTGGTAAGCAACATGAGTGAGATGGTATAGGTTATGTCAGTAAGACATGTGTGGATATGAAATGTAAAGAGGAATTGGGATGGAAAACCGAGAAACTGTCAACTCAGAGAAGGGATCCCCCATTCCTCCTTAGTGAAGGAATACTGCATCAGAAAATGGATAAGTGTTCTGTGACCCTAGCTAAGAATATGCATGTCAAACTATTAAAAATTCCATATGCAGAACATGTTTTGATTTTATTTCCATTATGACCGATTGATTGAGTATGAATAGGTCCTACATGGAACACACTGGAAAAGGGTACACACTTTCCTGATGTCGAGTCGTGAAAGGGTTTCCAATATTGATTACACCCTAGGGAGTGGACGCACTCCTGGTGTCTCAATACTTGATAGTGAATGATGTGAAATATGATTACAGTTTTAGAGCAATAATGCTAATGAGTTTTCTTATATTGCTTGTGTTGTTAGGCTAAACAGATGTATTATGGTGTTGTACGCTAAATGGAAAATGGCTTGGGATCATCCTACCTTCTACAAAAGAGCATAGAGAAGGGAGTTGTTTCTTGTGTGGTATGGGGTAGTGGAATTAAAGCTCACTGCTGGAAATGAAACCTAGAAATGGTCATTTATTGTTGATATAAGTGCATGTGTTATTGTTGATGGCCTGATAAACCCAACGGTGTTGGATTGGCTGATGATTGGTTGTTGATATAAGTGCATTGTTGATATAAGTGCATTGTTGATATATGTGTATTGTTGATATATGTGCAGGCGATTTGTTGACGGTCTGATAAACCCAACTGAAGGTTGGATTGACTGTGCCTGATATATATAAAAGGATGTTGTGAAGTAGCCTGCATGCTGACCTAACATCCAAGTCCATAGGTGATCCCAAGGCTTGCAAAGCGAAGCAGGATCCTGTGGACCAAAGAGGAAACGCACAATACAGATAAGTATTGGATTATTTTGCAATTTCTTGCTTATGAATATACATGTGTATATGATTTGGTTATGATGTTTTAAGCTCTTGTTTAAGAGATAAAAACCAATGAGAATAAACTAAACATGTGAATCTATTCAATGTTTGAATATAGGTATCGCTGGAAGCGAGGAGTATGAAAGCATCCTAGGGGTGCATGTGGACATGTGACTATCCTGAAGAGATCAGAATAAGCAGTAATGAAAAGGGTGCCAGTGAAACTGTGAAGGTCCTAGTAGCCGAGACAAACCATGTGGGGAGGCTCCATGGTTGAGAGGTCTGAAATAGACCAGAGACGCTAAGTGTTATGACCAACAGGGATTGGTGCAGCATTCACGGTGAAGTGAAAGAGGCTGAGAGCATGAAAAGCCACAGCGGTGGTGTGGGTTCCAGGATGGATAAAGACAAAGAGGGGAAAAAAAAACTCTTGCTGCTCTCTCTTGCCTTTTGATTATATATATACTTATGCATTGTGAAAACAAAGGATTGTTGAATGCATGTATGAATGGAAATAGAATGTGTTTATTTGCTTAAAGTAAATTATGAATGCTGGAATGGTTAATTCCCTGCCCAAGAATGGACATGAATGAGCTCATGTCCCTATTGGGAAGCCAAGAAAAATATGAAAGTCTCCTTGATGAGACTTGGCCTGTCGTGCCAATTGAGAAATTAATTGATTGATTTTAATGCCTACATTATGCTTGGTCTAATAGAATTTCAATGATGCATTTCACAGGTGAGAAAAGTGAAATCCAGTGGTGCACATTGACCATGGAAGCAGAAAAAAAGTTGTTGGACTTGGCTGGAAGTCTCCTTCAAATGATTTCTAGGACCCAAGAGAATCTTGGAGAGATGCTCAAGATACAAAAAAGGCAGAATGAGATGAACCACCAGATTTTGCAAGACTCTGTTGGTTTGCAAAAGGAGGTAAAAATCCTTCTAGGAGCAATCCATAAAGGCAAGGAAAGTGGATCAATAATGGGACATTCGTCCAAGTGATCCATTAAGAAATGGTCCAGGCATGAAGACTCAGAGGAAATTGAGCAGGTAAAGATGACGCAGCCAGCGAAATGTTGGAAATGCGGAGGACATCATTTACGTCGGGACTGCCCAACAAGGGAACATAAAGAGGGTAGCAGCCACAAAGTTCCTCGACTTGGGGATGAGCTAAAGCTGAGAACCAGCAAGAGAAGCTCATGGAAGTTGAGGGGCTTGGTCCTGAAAGTTCAAGTAAATAATTGAACATGGGATAGATTTGCAAAATTTTGAAATTTTGAATGTGCAAATTGTATATGCATTCCTATGCATTGGAACACCGAGGACAGTGTTATTCCAAGGGGGATGGGATTGTAATATCCCTGGTTTTGACCCTGATTGCATTAAAAGATACATGATGTTAATGTTGTAATTAATCATGGTGTGGAGCTAAAGGCAAAATCCCCACCATCGATTTGGTTGTGTATGTTTTGGCAATAGGGATCGTTGCCAATGGTATATCGTGCTATTCGGCACATTAGAGTTTTGGCATCATGTAAATATGCACGTTAATTAAAATAAACCTATAGCCAGCTATGACGGTGTAATGTTAAATGAAAAGGGAAAGATTCCTAAGGTTAACAGGGGGTTGTCTAACCCGTGCGAGCCATTGGGAGTTTTCCATGTGTCAACCACCCATTAAACTTCTGTTGTTCAATTAGTTGGGAGCAGTTATGGCTGGGGAGTGGTGGGTGGCAGGACTGCCAGTATTTTCCCCACATACACTCCACCAGCAAT
Source organism: Pseudotsuga menziesii (assembly GCA_001517045.1). Classification (NCBI taxonomy): domain Eukaryota; kingdom Viridiplantae; phylum Streptophyta; class Pinopsida; order Pinales; family Pinaceae; genus Pseudotsuga; species Pseudotsuga menziesii. The sequence continues at coordinate 311,149 of LPNX010929323.1, read as the reverse complement.
CTCACTCTTCCTCATGCAAAGGGCAGGGGGACGGTCACCACTCCCCCCACTCTTGCACTCACGGTTTTTGTCTTGCTCTTGGACATGCAGGGAGGTTGGTTATTCCTCACGCACACCTCTTGGAGAATTTCCCCATCGTTTTGTTCATCCTCACACACAGATCATAAATCGGCATGGTTTTCCTCAAACAGGGGATGGGAGACTGTGATCTCACATGGCAAGCTGGAAGATCGACATGAGAGGCACGATTCTGCTATTTATATGCTTTCCTTGTCAATGCTGGGAGTCCGTCTTCTTCCCCATCTGCAGACTGTGTAAGGTTCCTATTGTTTCATTATGGGATTGGGTTGTTGATCTTCCCTGGTCTTGGTTGCTGTGTGTGTAAACATATTTTGGGTGCCGCTGAGTTGTTTTGGCCACACAAGGGCCAAGAACAACTTTGAATTGTCTCGTCTGACCTAAGCTGTGTTCACCCTTTCGTTTGGGTTGTCACCCTGTTATCTTTATTTTCTTCACAGAGCTGTGAACTATTTGTTTTACTGCAGTATGCAATGGTTGGTCTTCAGACTGTTTAGAGAAGGATTAGAGGTTGGGTATGCTTGAGAAACCTGGTGTTGGGAGCCACTCAGAGAGAATTAGACTGTTGGCTTTCTTCTCCACAACCCTTGAAGAGTATTGGAAAGGGAAGTCAGGGCCTGAGAGACTGTGAAGCAGAGACAAGACTGATTCCTATTGTTGGGTGTGTGTATGTCTTAGAAGTTAGGTTAGCTCTGGTGTAGGCATCCTTAACTCTCCATTGAGACCACCAGCTTAGCATTTATCCTTTCCTAGCTCCTTGACGACCTTATAAACCCAACTGTGTTGACTTGGTTGTTTTGTGTAACCTTGGTTATGTGTAAGCCTGCTTTGACCCTTATCGCTTGGGGAATCATGCCCAGCATGGGGGTGGCAGTGTTGCTGAGATATTGATGAGCATGCTGGCCTATGGTTGGGTGGAACGTTGTAGAGATGTAGCTGGTTGCAAGACGAATTCTTTTTAAGATAAGCATTCTTGACCATTTCATATCTGCATTATTATTTACTGTTTAATGAATATGATGAACATGTGGTATGCTTGAATGAATGTATGTTTGCTTCCACTGTGTATATGAAGGATTATGCATCTTAGCATGTTTTATGTTCTAAGCATTTTATATCATCATTATATGTATGTTCATCTTCATGGGGATGTTTTCCCAGAGGTTTTTGTTGTTTGGTAGCATCCTCTTCGCCAGTCAAAAGGTCAGGTACGTTACAATGAAGGGAGGAACATCAACAAAAAGATGACCCTGAGAGCTCAATTGAAGGGAACCAAGATGAGAAAATGAGAATCAATTCAAGATTACTTCACAAGGGTCTCCTAGTTCAGAGAACAACTAAGTGCTATTGGAGACACCCTTGATGAGGATGAACTAGTTATGACTGCTCTCAATGGTCTCACTAGAACTTGGGACTCATTCATACAAACTCTGTGTGCCAGAAAAGTGAGTCTGAAGTTTGACATAGTATTGGAAGACTGCATTCAAGAAGAAGCTAGAGTAGCCAACATGGAAGCTCTACTCAGAGAAGATGATCAGGCTCTTTCTACCCATACTAAAGAAAGGAAACAATCAAAATTCAAGAAGAGTAATTAGAAAACTTCCAAGAATAAGTTTCAAAAGAAGAAGAAGGATTACTCAAAGTACCAATGCTACAACTATCATAAGATAGGACACCTAGCCAGAGAGTGTCCATCACCAAAGAACAACAACAACAACAATAGAGACATCATGCTCATTTAGCTAAAGATGAGGATGAAGAAGAAAGACCTTGAAAGAGATTAACAAAAGAAGAAGATGTGGATGAATATGTACTATTCTCTACACTCTTTGGGTTTGTAACACCTGGCTGAGAAGACACATGGCTTATTGATAGTGGTGCCTTGAATCATATGACAAGGAAGAATAAAACTCTGTCAAGACTTGAAGAGAAGAACTCTCCCCAGAAAGTATTATTGGGAGATGACTATCAATATGCCATCAAATTTATTGGTGAATTAAGCTACAAGCTTAACTCTGGCACTTCCATGAAGGTGAAAGAAGTACCGTATGTACCAGGTTTGAAAAAGAACCTACTTTCCATCTCATCTCTACATAAGAAAGGATATAGAGTTGTTTTTATAGATGGACAAGTATTGATGTGGTCCAAAGGAAAGACACTTGAAGATGTTGTGGTCATTGGAGAAGAAGAATCAGGACAGTATAAACTCAAAGGACATCTAGAGACAACACTTGTCCATGAAACTACCAGCTCGAGTTAACTGGGGTATAGAAGGATTTCTCATATCAACTAAAAAGCATTGCATTATGTGAGCAAGGTGGTAACATGGTTACCAGATCTGAATATTGATCATGAGGGTACTTGAAAAGGATGTGCAAGTGGAAACAACATTAAGAATCCCTTCCTGAAAAGTGAAAAAAAGACCAAAGGTACATTAGAACTAATTCATCCTCATGTGTGTGGTCCTATTCCCTCTATATCCTTAAGTGGATATAAATATTATGTCACATTTATTGATGATTATTCAATAAAGACTTGGATATACTTCTTGAAGAACAAGAGTGAAGTGTTCCGGAAATCCAAGGAATGCAAAACCTTGATAGAGAACATTTCAAAAAAGAGAACCAAGACACTGAGAAAAGATAATCGTGAAGAATAAATTTCAAAGGAATTTGAAGCATTCTGTAAGGAGGTAGGAATCAAGAGGGAACTTACCACTCCTTATAATCCCCAATAGAATGGTGTTGCGGGAAGAAAGAATAGAACCATTATGGAAGTAGTAAAGACCATGATTCATGACCAATACCTCCGCATGCACCTATGGGCTGAAGCAGTAAGAACAATCATATATGTGCATAATATATTATCACATAGTCCTCTTGGATTCAAGACTCCTGAAGATATGTATACGGGAAAGAAACCTGAAGTAAGCCATCTCAATATATTTGGTTTTCTGGTATATGTACATATTCCGAAAGAGAAGAGAACCAAGTTGGATCCTTCTGGGAAGAAGAGAATAGTTGTAGGATACTGTGAAGTCTCCAAATCCTTTAGGATATACATTTCAGGATTCCATCATATCGAGATTAGTATGGATGTAACATTTGATGAAGAGACGGCTCTTAAGAAATCTAGAAGGTGTCAGCTTGAAGAATTACATGAAGAGGATGTACCTCCCAGAAGGACAAAAGCTGAACCATCTCCTGAATAGTATCATCGAAATATCATGACATGTTAGAACCTCAAGAAACCCCTACTATGGATATCTCTCAAAATAGAAAACATTATTGATTTCAAGAAATCATACAAGAAGCAAAGAGATATGGAGCTCCATAAGGATCCACAAGGACCAGCAAAAGATCAAATCCATATTTCAGTTATGTAGCTTTGATGTATGATCTTGTAGATCAAGAACCCTCATTAGAGGAAATTTCAACTCAAAATGGGCCTTCTAAGGAAAACAATAAAATAATAGTTAAAATAATAAAATAATATTTATTAATCTTGGAGGAAGAAAAGGAAAAACTACTTTTCTGGTTCGTATTTTCAACATATCTCCCTGTGTTTTTACTCAAATTTTGAGTGGGAAATCTCCCTAGATACATAATTAAATTTTGCATCCAACGAGTACCCACACTGCATATTTTTTATGGAGCCCGCTACCCCAAAAACAAGAAATACCTGAAAAGTATGCCATGTGGGAACTCGTTGGATGCGGAATTTAATTACGCATCTAGGGAGCTCTCCCGCTCGAAATTTGAGTAAAAACACAAGAATATATGTCGAAAATACATATAAAAAAGTAGTTTTTTATGATACCTATCCCCAAATTTATATTAAAAAATTGTTAAAGACCTATACGATATTTCAGATTTAAAGCAATTTCATTGGATAACACATGATGACATGGAATTTGAATTAGGGTTGAAAGGCCCATTTTGAGTTGAAATTTCCTCTAATGCCAGTTATGAGGAAGCTGCTCAGAAGAGAGAATCAGTTGGAGCAATGACTAAAGAATACCAGTTGATCATGAAGAATGATGTTTGGGATATAGTTCCCATACCAGAAAACAAGAGTCTGGTATCTTCGGAATGGATCTACAAGATAAAATATGTTGTTGATGGAAGTATTTAAAAGTACAAAGCAATATTTGTGGCTAGAGGATTCTCTCAGAAAGAGGGTGCTAGCACCTAATAATACTCCTATGGTTGTGGTAGGAGATCATTGGGGTAACCATTTCAAAACAATATTTAGACTGTATTCTAGCCGATATAGTCAGAGAGGGCTCTCTCTTTGTCATAAGAATGTTCACATATACATATGGCTTTAAGCAAGCATTCAGAAGGCTACATTTTTTAGAAGAACAAGATATTTGTAGATTTAAAGATGGTAAAATAGACAAACAATAAGTACCACTTGGCAATGGAGTCATAACCTGGACATATTCAAGGGGCTTACAGCATTAATGAGTGGTGATTTTCCTATATAATCTAAGGCAATGTGGTTTCTATATTCAGTCTAATTATCTTCAAGAGATGACAGATATGAATGAGGAAAGAGACCAATGAAACCAGAGGAACCTATCAATGGATGAATCTCTGGGAACAACTTTAGTAGAAATATGAAAAAGGATAATAATTGAAACAGAGCATCTATCAGTGGATGAATGCTATCACAACCATTATAAACACATAACAAATATGATTTCTAATGAAAGGAGCGTTAGTAGAAACGAATTCCTTGCATACAACCTAGAAATGTATTAGCAGAAAACACAGATATGGAAATAGGAACACAAGAAACACAGACTGAACATGGAACAATTTGATGAATCTTAGAAAACTTAGAGAATAATTTTCATTAACACTTCCAAGAAAATAACAGAGCTACAAAAAACCAAGCACGGAGGCTTCTGAATGAAAGTTCCAACCCTTTCTTCCTCTATTGAGGTTACATTTATAGCGTTATGGGATACCAAGACCAGCCTCAAAACATATCCAAATTCCATTACAAAATTTGGGAATTAGTCTTTAACCATCATTTTCAAATCCTAACCAATTCCTGAGGTGGCAAATTCACCATGATTTGCCCATAAAACAAGAAATATGGAAAAGTGCATGCTGGATTAAAATGGAAATGCGGTGTCTGGGACAAAGGCTTGCTTGACTGAAAACAGAGCTTTGGGGAAACTCCAATGGTTTTTCTCTCCCATATGCAATCTACACTATTGGATTTATCCATGCTGCATCTCCATTTCGCACATGAACCTGTATTTTTCCTCCTCGCACCTTTGGTCTCTGAAATCAATTTGAGCCACAGATCGCAATTCTACCACGACGTCCACCATACAAATTATGGGGTCTACTCGATTTTGTAGGCCTGGACTATTTTATCTCTCATGCATGTTTCAGCTGCGAAATCCACATCGATCGTAGATTCACCCCGCTCCAGATCATGACCATCAGAATAAGCGGGCCCTTCCAAATTTCGCTGAACCTGACCATTCTTATATGTCATGCACGTTTAGACTGTGAAATCCACATCAACCATAGATCCAATTTGCTCGTAGATATGGGCCATCGGAACATGAGGCCCATACCACATTCCACATATTTCAATTTGTGATTTTTATACGTGCATGTTGGATTAGCAGAATGAATGCTAGCCTTGGATATTGATCATACTCTGATATGGGTCATTGGATGTCATGCCGCATACAAAAAAAATTTGATTCCCAATATTGGTCATGGTGTGCATGAATTATCGACAGACCCTCTCTCCATCATATATCTTCTCACCGCTGCACATCTGACGATCAATCCTTTGTGTGTGTTAACCCCATTTCGTCGATCATGAATAATGATTTTGCGCTAGCATCTTCACCCAATGGAACCGCTTGCAGCTGTTGATCTCCATCGACGCTGATATGCACCTTCCACAGTTGTCCGGATATAACCTTTAGGTGGAATTTCATGTTTTAATCCCCTCCATATGACCTGACCCTAGGATTTTTTCAATGTTTTCCTTATTCCATGACAAGGCATGGATCCTCCAGAACATGCTCAGCACTCCTTCAGGTCATATGACATAAATGTCTTAACCTTTATCATCTTTTTCAATTTATCACAGGTGATAACAACGGCTCCAACTCAAGGATGATATCCTCCCTATGAGGTAGAAAATAACTTTGTAGACCAAGTGTCTGACCCATTGGACTGGTCCTAAGCTTTCTTGAAACCCTCAAAATTTGTCCTAGTGCCTGTAACTTCAAATTTTCCTAAAAAGAACCAAATGACAGCTACTCTTGGGGACCTTATTGCCTTCAGCTTGGGATTTAAGTATTTCATAGAGTTGTCCACAAATACAATGTTAAAATAAAATGGTATATACAATGACATAGGAACAAAAATTACTTGACAAGAAGTAGTGCTTGAGGAGCCTCCCATTTATAGGAGCTCTAGATACTAGACCACCCTCCATCTCCTCCAGTAAATAGGCATCCTTTCCTCTGAAGGCTGCAATTTTATAATGGCCCTTCCACAGGTGATCAAATTTTCCATGCTTCCCCTTTTCCTCATGAGGTGCATCCCATTATAACACTACATCCCCAAACTGGAAATCATCACATTTTGTTCTTCTGTCAAAAATCTCTTTCATCTTATCCTAAAATTTATGAGTCCTATCAAAGAGTTGCTCCCTTTGTTAATGCATCTCAACCAACTGATACATCCTTCTCTGGGTTGGGTGAGTTTCAACATCTTCTTCTTGCAACAATCTCATCACTAGCAAGCTCAGGGAACTAGGAAATATTACCTCAGATCCATAGACCAACTGAAATGGAGAAGTTCCATAGACTTCTTCACACTAATTCTATGAACCCACAAAGCATGGATCAACTTTGCATGCTAAGCTTTCTTATTTTCTTACAACAGATTTTTTATGATCCTCATAAGACTCTTGTTTGAATATTTTGCCAACCCATTTCCCTGTGGGTAATAGGTTGTGGAATTCCCCAGCTATATTTGGTATTTGAAACAAAAGGAAACCATCTTCTTTGACTTAAAGGATGCATCATTATCATTTATTATATTCCTGGGAACCCCAAAACTTGACAAGATATGCTCCTCCATAAAATTCATGATCACTATCTCAGTGTCTTGCTTCTGTTGGAGACATTTACCATCATACACACTCTTTTTGGTCAAATTGGCCTAGTTAAACCACTATCCTAAGTATAATTGACATTAATCGACATTAATGGATCATTAATTGCCATAATCCAGTCACACCCACACCTACCTACAATCAAGGAGGCTAACTTAGCCTTCTCCTATAGTCAAGGAGGCTAACTGGAGCACTCCGGGGGTGATCTGAGTGATATTAATGCACCTAATTGCTAACTGGTGGTTACAATAAGTTCAACAAGTCAGTTAAGGCACCTCCTCTCCTTCAATATATTATTTAATGATTATTTAATAATTATTTATTATTATTTAATGATTTGGAGTCAACAGGGCACCTCCACCAACTTCTGATGGTTAGTTCAGCTTCAGTTAACCTCATCGGGGTTCATTGAAGTCATGGAGCACTAGCACTTGATGGTTGGCTTGCTATGACATGTGTTTGATCTCCTTTAGTTGAGATTCAGTCATTTATTGCACTCTGACTTCAGTGAGGGTTTGGTGAGTCAATTAGGGTTTTGGTCAAGTGGTTAACTGAGTGTGAACCTATGGTTGAGAGTTAGTTAAACTAGACTCACTCATTGAATTTGAATTGTCTCCTTAGGTATTCGAATTCCTCATGGATTCAAGCCATTGCTTAACATTGGTATTGTAACCATTCATTGTTTATTAAATATACAGAGAGGAAACCAATTTCGGTTCTGATTAACACCATTTCATGAGTTATTTGTTGGTTATTCTTTGATGATATTGATGCTTTGTTCCTATATCAATGTGCAAGAATAATAGCCTCATGGGGATGGCCTCGATCCATTTACTAAAATAGTCAGTGGCAGTGAGGATCCACTTGTGCTGCCCTGACGATGGATTTATTTCTCCAATAAAATCTAGCCCCCATTGTTGGAAAGGGGATTCAACCTATATTGGTTTCAAAGGAAATGGAAACAACTTCCTTCTTCCTTCAAAAATTTGACATTTATGGCAAGCAACAGCCTTCTTATGAGTATCCGAAAAGATAGTGGGCCAACAAAATCCTGCCCTCATGATCTTGTTTACTGTTGTCTTCTAGTAGTGACTCCCCCCACATTCTCCTGCATGAAAATATTCAATGAGCTTCTTAGCCTCATGTTCATCCACGCTGTTTAGTAGGACTCCTCTTGGCTCTTTTCAATACAACTTCTCATTCAAGATACAGAACCTCATTGCCTTCTGTTTGAGGAATCTAACTCTTGTTCTGTCCATACCTTGTGGAGGTTGTAGATGTTATAACATGAATATGGTGTCAGAGTACTATGTGGATGATAAGAAACGCTCATCCATTGGTGGTTCCAGATCCCTTGGGGTTTTTGTCCTTTGTGGATAACTCAACAATCATGTGAAGGCTAGGAGCATCACAGTTATACTGTGCCCTAGGCTTGGCTAGTCTTTGGCCTTTAATCATCTTTGTGGGCTTTATTTCTAGGTCATATTCAAGTAGGACTGCAATCCATTTTCCCCTTCTACCCTTAGGATCTAGTTGGGTTAGGATATCATTCATAGCACTCGTGGGAACATGGGAAGTAATGTGAGAATGCAGGGTGTACACTCGAAAATCCTTTAGGGCTTGCACCAGGGAATAAGCCTACTTGTCCAAGATGTTGTATTTCAGACGAGCGTCTCTCAAGGTTTTGTTGTTAAAAACAATGGGTTGCTTGTATCCCTCATGATTATTCTGTAGCAATACCCCTGCCACTGTGTGCTATGAGGCAAATGAAAATATGAGGAAATATTTAGAAAAATCGGGGCTTGCAATTACAGGTACTTCAAAAATGGCCTTCTCTATGTCTTCAAAGGATTATTTGGCTTCAGGGATCCACTTGATTTCTAAATCCTTTCCCAGCATGTTGGTTATATGCCTCACTATTTCAGTAAAGGAAACAATTAATCTTCTCAAAAAATTTACCTTTCCCAAAAAGGACTGAACCTTCACCTTATTTCGAGAGAGCCCAATATTACGAATCACCTCAACCCTATTTGGATCTATCTTGATGCCTTCCTGAGAAATTATATGCCCCAGTAACTTCCCTTCTTTCATATCAAAGAATGAATTTTTTAGATTTCGGGAGATGCCGAACTTTCTGCATTTTCTCAACATTCTTAGCAAGTGTGCGACATGTTCTTCATCAGATTTTAAAAAATAGTGATGTCATCCAAATAGATGACCATAATTGTTTCCTTTTCATCATCAAAATCTATGTCCATGGCCCACTGGAAGTTTTCCCCTGCATTCATGAGCCCAAATGGAATTTTAGCATACATGAAAGTTCCCTAGGATGTGGTGAAAGCAGTCTTCTCTTGGTCTTCTAGGTGCACCATGACACGATTATAGCCTGAGAATCCATCCATGGTAGAGATCCTTTGGGAAGACACTACCCTCTGCAAGATATGGTCCATTTTAGGAAAGGGGCAATGATCTTTCAAAGAAACTCTGTTCAAGTTCCTGAAGTCTATGCATATCCTTATCTCCCCATTCTTATTCCTAATCGGGACCATATTTTCCACCCATCGTGGGAGTATGAGGTCCACAATGATTTTTGCCTCAAATAACTTCTTGATCTCCTTTTCTATCAAGGGCAACAACTTGGGGTTCATCCTTCACAGCTTTTTCTCGGAAAGGAATTTCATCCTTTTTTATTGGTATAGTATGCTAGATTATGCTTGTGTCATAAGCCTTGAGATCGTCGTAGCTCCAAGAAAAAATATCTGAGTATTTTGTCATCAGTGAGATATATTTTTCCTTGGCCTATGATGAGAGGGTTCTTGATATTTTGATGACCTTGGGATGATCTTTTGTCCCAATATTTACATCTTCACAACTTGGGAAAAACTGGGGTTCCTTTGTAACATCATCAAAATCAAAAAGATTTTCTAAAGGAACTAAAACTACAGGGATAGAGTTACCTTTTAGCTGGAGGATTTTATTTCCATAGGTATTGTTCACATATTCTTGTTCTCCATCAGCCTCCTGCAAATCTGGCTCCCAATCTTCCTCAAATTCACATACTTCAGTAGGTTCGGTAGGGACGACAATCTTGACCTGTGGCATGCCTCTTTAAGTGTTATCCTGGCTTGACAGGGATTCCTGGGTGAGAGTAGGCCCTTCTAGGAGGGCCTTATTTTCATCAATGTTCAAACCATCAAACTCCCTAGTGAGAGTGAGGAAGTTCTGAATCTATTTGCATCTTTGAAAACTAACTAACTCTTGACATTATCTGGGATAGAGGGTCTGTACTTAAATTCAAATTCATATTTTCCACTAGGGTGCATGTGGACCTTTAAAACCGTAGCATAAGTGGCCAGGAAATCAACTATACAATTTTGTAATCTGAGGATTAGATTAAAATTGCATTCTTCAAAACATTCTATGAGGTCTTGGGAAGCATTTATGTAACTTCTCATCCTATGATGTCTGGCCTGATATTCAACTATCATTTGTTTAATTACTAGCTCAGAATCCCCATGTATCACTACCCTCCTGACTTGGAACTCCTTCAATATTTGAATAGCTAACATCATAGCCTTGTACTCTGCCTTAGTGTTTCTGCAATCGAAGGAAATTTTGTAAGAGTCACTTCAAAGCTCTCCCTCCTGGGGGTCTCACCCACACTCCAACTTCTACCCCTTCTCTGCATGTTTCCCTGTCAAAGCTTACATCCCACATCCCCTATAGCTTATCCTGAGTAGGCACGAAGGCAGGGTTCTATGAACTGTAATGGTCTTCACCTCCTTCTGTGAAGAAAATATCAGATCCCATCTCTGTGTCCAATGAATATACTAGGGTGATTGTGTGGCCTCTCGGCGCTGGTCACCATCTATGCCAACTTTTGTTCTCTGAAAATCCTTCTCTGTAGCCAAAATATAGGGATAGTGGCATATAAGATGTCTATTTGGAGGGAACCTTTGAGTTTGGATGCCCAAGATCTTGACAACAACATTCCAAACTTTGGAGGGATGTTAGCCACAACTACATCCATGACAAGGGTTTTGGCAGGGATATGGGCTAAAGAGATGACCAAATATTTGATCAATACCAGGCACTTGAATTTATTAGAATCAAAAGAGAAGAGATATTTGTAGGGTCTGGTCACTTCCAATCCTAGTTCATCCATGATTCTCCCGGGCATCATATT